>CANXYC010867129.1:0-63478 GCA_948193065.1 Aleurites moluccanus | reverse complement strand
TAGCATAGCTCGTGAAGGAGCTAATAGAGAAGATCTAGCTTCTTGATCCATTCTTCCAACAAGCTTCATTGTAATAATTTCTGAGATATTTTGTATATTCATTAATTTGTACTATGACATGATATGTATTTGGGAGTATATTCTAGAGTTCTGTAGTCAGTCATTGAGGATAACAATATTTTGATGTATGAATTATTACCTTATAGGTACTTTTGTTCCTTAGTGATGTGAGATGCATCTTTTGATCATTAAGGAACAAGAGAAAGCTATGAAATGATAATGGTAAATATATGATTGATGTTTAATTGAATGTATAGAAATGATCATTGTATGACAATATATGATGTTGTAATTGATATAATTGTGTATGAGATTCATGATATGTAAGTTCTATGGGTTTATGGTGGCTTTAAGCCTACCCTTGCCCCAGGACCGTCTCACCACTGGAGTTAGAGTGTGACAAAAGTGGTATCAGAGCTCTAGGTTTATAATCCTTAACATAGAAAATAGATAGATATGCATGAGCACTAGTATAAGTATTGAATTAAGATAACTATGGAGCATAGGATCATGTCTCGTCCAATTGTGTCTTCCTTTGATATATATATATTTACGTTAAGTGTGCGTAGTGAGTCTGATATGTTTGTTCTTCTTATCAGTATCGAGATGCCTCCACGTCGTCGCAAAGGACGAGGTCGAGGCCATCCTAGACGGGATTTACCTTTTGAAGAAGGTTCAGTAGAAGGGAATAGAGGAGATGAGGTTCCTCCTGTGCCACCAGTAGATGTGGCTTATATGGCACAGTAGTTAGACCAGTTGCAGAGAAACTATGAGGTATTAGCTGAGTTTATTACTCAGCAGAGGCTGCAGCAGGCTCCTCCAGTACAGGTAGTTCCAGAAATTTATGTTCCTCCGATAGTCCCACCACTGGTAGTGAGTCAAGTAGAAGAAGTATCCTTTGAAAGATTCCTTAAGCTGAAGCCCTCAGAATATAAGGGTGAAGTGGATCCTACAGATTTCTTGGAAGAAATTGAAGAGAAAGTTCAGATTTTGAGAATTCCTGATAGAAGAGCCATAGAGTTTGTGGGTTATCTGATGAAGGTGGAAGGAAAGGACTGGTTCAAGAGAAGCATTTCTGGTATGCTTCGGGATAATGAAGAGTTATCATGGGAGAGATTCAGAGAATTGGTCCTTGATGAGTTTCTTCCAGAGAATGTGAGGGATGCTAAATCCATTGAGTTCGAGAGATTGGTGCAGACCCCAGGTATGAGTGTTTCTGACTACGCCAGGAAGTTCAGTTAGTTGAGTAAGTTTGCTCCTGCATTAGTGTCTATAGAAGTGGCACGGATTCAGTGATTTCATAAGGGATTGGTGGCTCCATTGTTTAAACTTTTAGCTGCTCTGGAATTTGATTCTTATTATAAGTTGGTGGATAAAGCAAGAATAATTGAGAACAGAGAAATGGAAGCCAGATCAAAGAGGGAAGAGAAGAAGAAGGCAAAAATTGGGAGTTCTTCTAGGCAAGACAGTGGGGTAAAGAGTATGAATATTTTGCCTCGCTCAGCTTCTCAAGGGGGATTTAGAGGACCACCAGGGAGATCCCAGCAGAGACCGAATCCCTCTAGATTTGTTCCTCAAGTGAGCCATAGTGCAGCCAATTCCACACCACCTAGGACTAACCCTTCTTGTCCAACATGTGATAAACTTCATAGAAGACCTTGCTTCTTTGGGTCAGGCGCATGCTATGGGTGTGGACAATATGGTCATTTCCTTAAGGATTGTCTACAGCCTTCTTTTGGAGTTAAACATCAGGCTTCTCAGGCTACAGTTCAGATGAGCAGAGAGAGGAGCATCAGCCAGCAGCCAGGAGGAGGTAGAGGTAATTTGGGCAAAACTGTTGAGGCTGGCAGAGGATCAGGTCAACATGAGTCTCAGGCTTCCGGATCAGCTCCGATAGGTAGAGGCAGAGGGAGAGTTTTTGCCTTGGCATAGCATGAAGCCCAAGCATCCAATACAGTGGTTACAGGTATTCTTTATTTCAAACCTTGAATGCTAGAGTATTGTTTGATTCGGGAGCTACACATTCATTTGTATCATCATGTTTTGCTAAGAAGTTACATGTGCCTTGTAAATTTCTTGATAATGTGTTGGTTGTTTCTACTCCTTTGGAGGAAGAGATTGAGGTTCAGAACTCCTACCCATCCTGTGTGGTTAGTATAGGTGGCAAAAGCTTGAATGCAGATTTGATTGAATTACCAGTGTTGAAGTTTGATGTAATTTTGGACATGGATTGGTTGTCCAAGCACTATTCCATTATAGACTGTAATGGGAAGAAGCTAATCTTTAAGCCACCTTCGGGTGAGGAATTTGAATTCCAAGGGGAGCGGAGTGAAGCACCGTACAATGTTATATCTACCATTGGGGCAAGAAGGTTGTTGAGAAAGGGTTGCCAAGAATATTTGGCATATGTCCAGGATACTAGTAAGGAAGTGAAAGGTTTGGAATAGATTCCAATAGTCAATGAGTTTCCGGACGTATTTCTTGAAGAATTGCCTGGGTTGCCACTGGATAGAGAGATAGAGTTTGGTGTAGAGTTGCTACCTGGCACGAGTCTGATTTCTATTCCTCCCTACTGTATGGCACCAGTTGAGTTGAAAGAGTTAAAGACTCAGTTGTAGGATCTGCTTGACAAAGGATTTATCAGACCTAGTAGTTCACCGTGGGGAGCACCTGTACTCTTTGTGAAGAAGAATGATGGTTCTATCAGATTGTGTATCGACTACAGGCAGCTCAATAAGGTAACTATCAAAAACAAGTATCTTTTACCAAGAATAAATGATTTAATTGATCAGCTGCAAGGTGTAAGTCATTTCTCTAAGATAGACTTGAGGTCGGGATACCATCAGTTGAGGATTTGGAATGAGGATGTATCGAAAACAGCATTCCGGACCAGATATGGACACTATGAGTTCTTAGTGTTACCATTTGGATTGACTAATGCACCGGCTACATTCATGGACTTGATGAATAGGGTGTTCAGGCCATTCTTGGACAAGTTTGTCATTGTGTTTATTAATGACATTCTTGTGTATTCAAAGAGTAAAGGAGAGCATGAAGAGCACCTTAGAGTTGTGTTGCAGATTTTGAGGGAGTATCAACTGTTTGCCAAGCTTTGAAGTGTGAATTCTGGCTTGAGAATGTGGGCTTTTTGGGGCATATAGTGAGCAAAGAAGGGATTATAATTGATCCTAAGAAGGTTGATGCAATTCTTAATTGGCCTAGACCCACGAATGTTTCGAAAGTTAGAAGTTTATTGGGTTTGGTAGGCTACTACAGGAGATTTGTTCAAGACTTCTCCAAGATTGCAGCTCCTTTGAGCAAGCTCACTTAGAAGCAAATTAAATTTCTATGGTTAGATGCATGTGAAGAGAGCTTCCAGAAGTTGAAGACTTGTCTCACCACGTCACCTGTTTTAGCTTTGCTGTTGGGTGAAGGAGGATATGCGGTGTATTGCGATGCATCGCGAGTGGGGCTTGGTTGTGTACTTATGCACCATGTAAGAGTGATAGCTTATGCTTCAAAGCAATTAAGGAAGCATGAAATGAACTATCCAACTCGTGATCTTGAAATGGTTGCAGTAGTGTTTGCATTGAAGATCTGGAGACACTACTTGTATGGTGAGAAGTGTGAGATTTTCATAGATCATAAGAGTTTGAAGTACATATTTCAGCAGAAAGATCTCAATCTTAGGCAAAGAAGATGGGTTGAATTACTTAAGGATTATGACTGTGGAATCTTATATCACCCAGGGAAAGCCAATGTTTTAGCGGATGCACCGAGCAGGAAGTCCTTAGGGAGTTTATCCCATATTCAAGTGAATAGAAGGTCCCTAGTGAGGGAAGTGCGGGGATCGCATGATATGGGAATCAGTTGGGAATTGTCAGAGTTAGGAGCTCTTTTGGCAAATTTCCAAGTCAAGCCACTTCTCATTGATCAAATTAGAGAAGCTCAAAATAGAGACCCTCAGTTGGTAAAGATAAAGAATGAAGTGGGATCAGAAAAAGCTCCAGGATTTCATATGGTTGATGGCTTGTTAAGGCATGGTAGTAGGCTATGTGTTCCAGCAGTTTATGGGTTGAAAGATATGATTCTTAAGGAACCACATTATGCCAAGTATAATGTGCATCCAGGTGCAACAAAGATGTATCATGATATCAAGAATTCATATTGGTGGAGTGGAATGAAAAGAGATGTTGCTGAATATGTAGCCAAATGTCTAACTTGTCAACAAGTTAAGTTTAAGCATCAGAAACTATCGGGGTTGCTCCAAGAGTTGCCATTGCCAGAATGGAAATGGGAGAGGGTGACCATAGATTTCATGGTCGGACTGCCAATAACTTCAAGAGGCTATGACTCGATATGGGTTATTGTGGATAGATTGACCAAGTCAGCCCATTTCTCACCGGTCAAGACGACCTATAGAGTTTCTCAATATGCCCAGATTTATGTTGATGAGATTGTCAAACTTCATGGAGTTCCAATTTCGATTATCTCAGATAGAGGTACTCAGTTGACCTCGAGGTTTTGGCAAAAATTGCAATAATGTCTGGGTACACAGCTTGATTTTAGCATAGCTTTTCATCCGCAAACAGATGGGCAATCAGAGAGGACCATCCAAACTCTAGAAGACATGCTAAGGATGTGCATTTTAGACTTTGGAGGGAATTGGGATGCTCACTTGCCATTGATTGAATTTGCCTACAACAACAGCTATCATTCCACGATTCAAATGTCTCCTTATGAAGCTTTGTATGGAAGGAAATGTAGATCTCCATTGTGCTGGGATGAAGTTAGGAAAAAGCATATTAAAGGACCAAAATTGATAAGGTATACTTCAGAAAAGGTTCCATTGATCTGAGAGAGATTGAAGACAGCTTCTAGTAGACAAATGAGTTATGTCAATCCAAAGAGAAAGGATTTTTAGTTTTCCATTGGAGATCTTGTGTTCCTAAAGATTTCTTCAATGAAAGGAGTTTTACGATTTGGCAAAAGAGGCAAGCTGTCTCCAAGATTTATTGGACCTTTTGAGATATTAAGTAAGGTTGGGGAGGTTTCCTACAAGTTGGCTTTGCCTCCTAGCATGGATAAGGTGCATTCGGTATTCCATGTATCGATGCTTCGGAAGTATGTTGCCGATCCTTCCCATGTGTTGCAAGTGCTGGAAGTGAATCTCCAACCAGATTTGTCATATGAAGAGATCCCAATTTCTATTGTAGATCGAATGGTTAAGAAGCTAAGGAACAAAGAGATACCAATGGTTAAAGTCTTGTGGAGAAACCAAGCCATGGAAGAGTGTACATAGGAGAGTGAGCAAAGCATGCAAGATAAATATCCTTATTTATTTCAGGCTTGAGGTAGACAGTTATAAATTTGAGGATGAATTTATTTAAGGGGGGAAGAATGTAATTTCTGTCAATTTTATTGTATTTTTATTAAATTATATGTTTGGAGAATTAATTAATTTCAAACATGAATGTTTGAGAATTCCAGAATTTTTGATTTTTCAGTTGCAGGAAATTTTGATGGTTAATTGCATTTTTTTAGAGAAATAATTTGGTAAAGTGTAAAACATGAAAATTATGAGTTATGTCTTAACAGAAATTCTGTAAAATGGCTTGGCAGAATTCTGTGTGTGTGAGGAGTTATCCCTCATTGAGTAGGATTGGTCTGGGTTAATGTGTTTGCTGGAAATCTGAGTCTGTTTGAATTTACTGGGAATGACTAATACAGATTGAGCCAAAGGTGTAAACATGAAAAATGTTCCTTTGTATGTTGTGATGTTGGCTGTAAAATTTTAGAATTTTTAGATAAGTATACCTCAGTGGAGAGTGGATTATATCAGACCTGTTCGGATGGATTTTAAGGTAGTAAGTCTGGGTGATTTTAGAGAGTCACCATGGTCAGTGTAGTTGCTTTTATGATTTGAATTTTTGATATGTTGAGCCTCTGTATGTCTATTTTAAATGGCAAAAAGAATTAGTAAGTTTGGATATTTGTAGCTCATTTGCGAGCTGGTTAAGTGTAAGTTGTCCAAGAAAGGTTTCAACTTAGCAGAGTCTTGGTATGGCAAACTGGCAAAATGTGAAGTGGCATTTTGCGAGCTGGCAATGCGAAGTGGCAAAGTGGCGAGGTGAGATTGCCGAAGTGGTAATTGACGAAGAAGCATATACAAGGTAGTATGTGCGAAGAGGATTTGGCGAAGAGGAAATGCGAAGAGAAAATGCGAGGTGGCATTATGCGAAGAGGCAATTCGTGAGCAGGATTTGGCAAAGAGGGAGATAGGCAAAGCAAATTGGCGAAGAGGTGAAAAGGCATTGTCGAGGTAGCATCTGCGAGGAAGAGTTCGCGAAGAAGAACTCGCGAGGAGAGTTTGGCGAGGCAGCATATGCAAGGTGACATATGCGAGCTAGAATAGCGAAGTAGCATTGACAGATCGATTTGGCTAGTTGGGAAGTGCGAAGTGAAAATGGCGAGCTGGCTTATGCGAGGTAGCATTGTTGAGGCAAGATTGGCGAGATGGCAAGCTAGCAAGCGAGATTTCTGGGGCAGTGGTCTATTTAACCCCAGCAACCCAGTAGCGTTTTCACGATTTTTCCTTCCTTCTTTCTTCGTTAATTTTCAGTTTTTTCTCAAATTAGTTTCATTTTATTTTCTAAGGCATTAATACTCAAATTAATGCATTAGACTTCTAGATTATTCTATATTAAGGCAGAAATCATCAGATTTGAGCAAGAAATATCAGGAATTTCAGGGTTGAGGAAAATAAGGTAAATTTTCTTCCAAAGTTATTTTCTTTAGATTTATTTAAATCTATGGGTTAGAATAATTAATATTGGGTATATAGAATTTGTTGCAAGTAACCAGAAGTCATTAATGATAATTAATGTGTTAGAAATCAAAATTTTGGGACTGTCATGAATAGTGGCATGAACAGTAAATCTGAATTTAATGCAGATTTTTCCTTAAGAGATAAATTAAATTGATGTTAGGAATTAAGAATAGAGACCCTAAGATGGTTAAATATTCAGAAATCATGTTTAATATTATTGATTTGAAGAAAACCCTAATTTTGAATATTTGAAAAATTTCTTAGGAGGAGAAACTCAAATTTATTGAGGAATTAGAGTTGAGCAGATTGCTAAAAAGAAATTTGTGTAAGAGGTAAGTATGAACATCTTATTTGATTATCATTCTTTGAAATTAATATGACTAAGTATTCTTATAATTGTTTATCCATATTTATATATATATGTATAATGTGAATGACTTGACCAACCTTCTTGGATCAAGTTCATATGCTTCTTGTTTACTAAACCCGATTTGAATGATGATATATGATGATGGTCTTGCGACCAATATGCTTCTTATGAGATTGAAACCCCATGACCCCATGGATAGAACGCTTTTCCCAATAAGAGTAAATTCATTGGTACATTGTGCACTTTGGGAGCCCAGCTGATAGGGTTTTATCAATGTTCCACCTAAAGGGAACCATGAGCTCTAGGCGTATGCCTGGCCAAGCATGCGTTCACGTTGAAGTAGCAAGTCTATTGATACGTATGTTATGACATGAGATCAGTTCTATCAGATGAGATTTGATAATGCCATTCTTTGTGGGCATTTTATATTTTAAATATGAACCATGATTCGATTTGTGATATGATTTGATATTGCCAAATTATTATGAGCACCCTTGTTCCTTCAAGTAAATCTTATGATTCTTTCATACCTATATATATAAATATTTGTTCATGACCAGGATTCAATATTCAAATTCTTGATTTATAATGTTCATATCTTACTGAGTTAAAGGCTCACTCATCTTCTCTGAATTTCAGGTGATAGCATAGCTCGTGAAGGAGCTAATAGAGAAGATCCAGCTTCTTAATCCATTCTTCCAACAAGCTTCATTGTAATAATTTCTAAGATATTTTGTATATTCATTAATTGGTACTATGACATGATATGTATTTGGGAGTATATTCTAGAGCTCCGTAGTCAGTCATTGAGGATACCAATATTTTGATGTATGAATTATTACCTTATGGGTACTTTTGTTCTTTAGTGATGTGAGATGCATCTTTTGATCATTAAGTAACAAAAGAAAGCTATGAAATGATAATGGTAAATATATGATTGATGTTTAATTGAATGTATAGAAATGATCATTGTATGATAATATATGATGTTGTAATTGATATAGTTGTATATGAGATTTATGATATGTAAGTTATACGGGTTTATGGTGGCTTTAAGCCTACCCTTGCCCTAGGACTGTCGCACCACTGGAGTTAGAGTGTGACATGACTCAAATTAATATTATTTGTTAATTGATTGATTATATAACCTTGTATATAATAATATGTCTATGACTCACTGAGTATGTTTATACTCGTTATGTGGTTATTTATTATTTTTCAAGAAGGAGAAAACATAAGCTGTTTCCAAGTCACTTACTCCTCCACACTTGGGACATTGACAACTCCAATGTAATTAGTATTTATGGAGTCATATGTATAAACTCTTAGAGCTCCATGGGATACAACTTGGGGTATAGATAATTACATTTATCATAGGTTTATATGGTATCTAACAAGTGTATGTACATATTATATGATAACTAACATATGAGATATATGTGATAATTGGTAATGAAAATGATAACAATAATGATAGGGTTAAATGTGAATAAGCTAGTGAGACATTGAATAAAAGAAAATATAGAAGTGTTATGTGTGTCTTTCGATATTGTGGAGTTGAGGTTATAAGGATGGTGACGTATTGAGAGTATTTTCTATGCAGGTTAAGAACTTTGGGAAATTATTGAAATGTTGAGTTGGGTACTATTCATGTTAGGAATTATTATAAAAATACAAAGGAGATTTTATTAAAATTTATGCAAGATTATTAATTATTAAAAAAAAAATTGAATATTAATGAATAGTTTTAAGTTTAAATGATTGATGATTAACATGCTTAAGAGTTCTACGGGTTTCTTGTGATTTTAGATTTACCCGTACCTTAAAACCGCCGCGTTTCAAATTTTTGGAACGTGACACAAATGCCATAACAAGAAATTTACTTGGCAAATATATAAATTTTACTTCACATGAGACAAAAAACAGAGTTAATTATAATAATCAAATGATTTATGTGTTTCAAAAATAATAGCATTCCTCCTTTCTATTCTTTAACTAAATATTGTCTTTTGAATTTTTCTTCCAAAATAACTAAAAAAAAAAAGCATATGAAGCCTAAAGAGCTTAAAAAAGAAAACTTCCAACCAACATTTGAACTAACAAATAAAATTCTAAATTCTAAATTATTTAGAGTGTTATTTAATTACTTATCACTTCATGTAAATTATAATGTAAATTAATAAGTATATTAGTAAATGACAAATAAATATAGAATTGAAAAAAGAAAAAAAAATTATGAGATTGAAATTTCATTTACCTTAAAAAATAATGATAGTAAATTGTGAGCTGTTGAAGAAGGAGGAACTATTTTTTAAATCCAAGTGGAGGAACTAAGTAATTAAAGAGAGAATTTTTCACCTTGAGAACTAAAGAAATACATAAACTAATAGACACTGTCATTTAAATAATGCAATAACTCTAGAATTTACAGCCTGTGATTTGAAAAAGAATAAATTAATATAGCCCAATATACAATTTTTTTTAAAAAAAAATTACAGCATTAAAAAAATTGCAAAAACTGGTGATGTGTTGTTGAATAGATAACCTGCACAAAATTTATAACGCCCTAGATTATACCATACATACTAGGAATTTTTTTTTCAATTTTGACATAAACATTTATAGGATTTATCAACATAATAAGCTAATACTACAACAAACCTAGGAATGCTAAATCTTGTCAAGTGAACAAAACATATGACTAATAAGATGCTAGATGAAGATAAGAAGAAAAAATAGAAAAGTAAATTAAAGAGACAGAAAACTAAAGAGTGGCAAAACTGTAAATAAGTGAAAAAGTTAAAGGTAAAATGGAAAATTCATATCCAAGTTTAACACTTTAGGATAATATTAAATGAAACAACAGTCAAAAAATGACCTAAATTACTCCCCACTTCCATTATTGAAACTAAATATATTTGTATGTATTTATCATTTCAATTTTCATACCATTTTTACTAAATTACCCTCAAATTTTTATAAACCCTAACATTCATCCATAAACCTAAATAGCATCCATAAACTCTAATTTATTAAATTGCTTATTCCATTTCGAGATAAATCAAATTTGATGAGTTAAAGGAAGATTAAAAGTGTAATAAAAAATTTCCTATACTTCAAATTAATAGAAATCAAGAATGGCATAACTATAAATAAGAAAACTATATAAGGGCAAAATGAAAAATACACTATTTAGTGGGTCTCATATTAAAATATCTTAAAAGCCCTAGAAAATTCGTTTTTCTTCTTCATTTTAGTAGGTTGGCTGAAATTCCTTAGGTGATTTTCCTTCAAATTTTCTTTCATCTTCTTCCAATTCATAAGATTTCCTCCATCTTCTTCCAATCATTACAACAAGTGATAAAATTTCATGGTAATAATTTCATTCCCTTATCTTTAATTAATTATTTTTATGAATTATAAACTTAGAATAATTTATAGTTTAATAGATTCAAACTAAATATATATAACTATGTAAATTGAAATTAAAGTTTCTAAAGTTATAGATTTAAGTGAGATTTAAATGAATCTGAAACAGAAGGTTGAAGCTCAATTTCTATGATCTTAAGGAATAAATTTGAAAAAGTAAAAAACATAAAAGTTGCAACTTTAGATCTTAAATATATGTTTAAAAAATAGCTTTGTAAAATTTGAAATGAGTAAAGAGATATTAGACTATTAGTAAAACTGACTCGAATGGATAACTTAATAGAAATTGCTACTGTATTTTATTAATTTGAGGACCTTAAAGTTTAAATTAGGAAAATTATTAAACATAAAAAGTATTTATTTATGTATTATCTAAATTCTTGTGAAACAGTTTTATTATTAGATACATATTTTTGGAGTTGCAATCAAATTATTGGAGTATGCCCGGATAGATGTTGCAGGATAGCAGGGCTTATTTTAGATGATCACCATAAAGCGTGTAATATTTAGATTAATTTGAATTTTGGATATGTTGAAATTTGAGATGTCTAGTTTAAGCAAGAAAAATAATTAAAGTAATTGGACATTTGTGGCTCGAGATAATAGCAAATGAATCAAAGCTGCTGGTAATGAATACTAAAAAAAACCTTAGATATAAAACCCTAGAATTTGGGGGAAAAATGTAAATTGAGCTAATTATTAGAAATTTACTAGAAATAAATGTTAATATGATGTTTAATTGATTGTAGAGCAAAAAGGAAATGAAAAAGATAATAAAAATGATAAAGAGGGGCATATGTGCTTACTTTGAGCATTGAAATTCAAAATTTTAAAAGATTTTGCTTAATCTGGCAATTGAGGTGAGTCATTTCTATGTGATTATGAATGTTTAAACCCATTTCATGAATTATGGAAACCATATGTAACTTTCCATGTCAAGGCCGAACCACATTAGACCATTTTCTCTTTGTATTTTCTTTGATTTCAAGCCTATTTTTGCTTCTTTTTTCTTTGAATTATAAATGTGTTTGATATTGCCATTGTGTTATTTGCAATATGAACTTTGTATAAAATTTTGGATTTTGTTAAACTTGCACCAAAAACTAACCAAAATAATATTAAAGTTGTGCACATCAAGTATTCGAAGAAATGCCTCTTTCAATTTTCCATAAGCCTACCAAGTCAATGTCATCATCACTAGTGCAACTGACCTTTGATGACCACTTTTGTACCTAGCCCATATTTGAGTTCTATGCCATTTGTTATATTAATTATTGAACCTATGACTTATTTATTGTATTATATTAACATTGATGGATTGATAAGAAACTAATGAGCCTATTGACTTGCTAATTATTCCTTATTGTTTCTATTAGCTATTTGTTATTGTTATTATTTTTCATTGCCTATTTATATGTTGATTTGGTAGAGCTACCTTACCGATAGGATAGTGGGTGAGTATCATCGGCATTGTGCATAATGAATATTATAAACTTTAGTTAGGAAGGGTTAATGTCTTACCCATAAGATATGGCCCGCCTTATGTAATTTACATGTAATTGATATAATGTGATACGTGTTTAAAGCCCTTTATTTATCACATCTATATGAGTATGTGTTACTTTGATATGTTTATTCTTTATTGACCAACATCGATATCCATTTCCCGTTAAATGTAGTATTAACGGTAATACCAAGACAAAATTCCATTAAAAAGTGGTCGTTACATTACGTAACCATTTTTTAATTCCATGAAAAAGAGGCTTACCTCTTTGTACACATCGACAAGAAGTGATGAACTAAGAAACAAAAACCAAGCCTTGGTGAATTTCAATTTCACCTTTTTTTAGGTAGTAACAAGCAGATAAAATCTGAATTAATTGCAGACACAATGCGCAACACAGAGCAATATATATAAAAATATACAATGGAACATCTAACAGATGCACAAAAAAAGAGGAAACCTTGGAATTGAAAATTGGAAAAATATATGCATGAATAAGAATTGATAACTTACATTTTTATTATGTTTCTCAGATATGAGATTTTTATCTTCCCTTTTTGGGATCAGTCTCATCTTTTTCTAATAAGAATTTTGGTGCGTATAAAACTTTTATTATTGGAAAATAATAAAAGAAAGGGGAAAATGCATTATAACTTCAAGTAGCACAAATGGAGTTTATACAAATTATAGCAACAAATATCAACACCACAAATTAATTATCTAGAAAATTAACTCTAAACATACATGAAAAATAGCTTCCCCTTTTTTGCATTGCCCATTTTGTACAATGCAAGCAATGAGTCAGAGAAGCCATATAAATAAGGTATAGTGTCAAATAAAATCGCATTAAAAAATTCTGAATCCCAAATAAATTTAAACTCAAAAATTGCAAAACTCATAAATTGAGGATACCTTTTACAATTCAATCCACAACCTCTATATCACCTTGCCTCTAATATCTAGAGATGAAAATGAAAATTTGATGATGGAGCTCATTAGTTTTTCAAAAAAAGGTTGTATTAGGAAATCAAATGTAAGTGGGAATTAGATCTTGAAAATAAATGGATTTAATGAGCGATATATAAGTGTGAAGGATTCATAAACCTATGCCTTAAGGTTTTGGATTGGAGTGTGATGTTAGACCTATAAATATGTTCTCTTACTAAGTCCACAAAATAGATCTTTCAAGGAATCATGTTTCTGGCACTAACAAGTGGTATCAAAAAGGCACTAACAAATGGTATTAGAGCCAATGGTTCAACAAAAATGAGTATGAAGATGGTGGTCGAATTTCATGGTTGCTACCTCTATGTGGAAGAGTAAAGTTACTCCTGATGGATCCAGCTCTAGGTGATGTCGTATACTCAAATTAAGAAAAAGGCTTCTACTCAAAGGGAAGCCCCAAATCTAATATGGAAGCTTACACAAGAGGGGGGAGATTGTTTGAAAATCAAGTGTGAGTGGAAATCACACATTGAAAAGAGATGGGCTTAATGAGGGATATATAAGTGGGAATGACTTATAAACCCATTGTTTTAAGGTTTTAGGTTGGAGTGTGGTTTAAGGCCCACAAATGTATTCTCTCACTAAGCGCATAAAGCAGATCTCCCAAAAAATTGGGCTCTCCGGTGCCAACAAGTGGTATCAAAGTCTATAGTTCGACAGAGATGAGTTTGGAGACGGTGGTTAGATTCCATGACCGTTACCTCTACGTGGAAGAGTAAGGTTACTCTCGATGGACCTAGACTGATAGAAGTAAAAGTGCTAGTGGTGACACCATATACTCAAAGTAAAGAAAATGATTACGCTCAAGGAGGAGCCCAGACCCAATGTGGAAGCTCATATTTGAGGGGTAGATAGATGGAAATCAAATGTGAATGGAAATCCCACATTAAAAAGAGATGAGCTTAGTGAGGGATATATAAGTAGAAAATACCTATAAACTTATTGCCTTAAGGTTTTAGTTTGGAGCGTGGTGTCAAACTCACGATTGTATTCCCTCGCTAAACCCATAAGCAGATCTCCCAAGGAATCAGGTTCCCCATCGCCAACAAGTGGTATTAGAGAGGATTTGGCAAGGATGAGTATGGAAACAATAGTCGAATCTCGTGGTCATCATCTCCACGTGAAAGAGTAAGGTTACTCCAGGTGGGTTCAGATCGGCAAAAGTAGAAAGACTTTAGGTGATGTTGTATACTTAAATCAAGAAAAAAGTTTTTGCTCAAGGGAAACCCCAAAACCCAATCAAGAAAAAGGCTTACGCTCAAGGGGGACTCCAAACCTAATGTGGAAACTCACATTTGAGGGAAAGATTGTTGGGAAATCAAGCGTGAGTAAGAATCTCACATTGGGAAGATATAAATTTAATAAAGGATATATAAATGGGAATGATCCATAAACCCATTGATTTAAGGTTTTGAGTTAGAGTGTAATGTCAGACTCACGAATATGGGAATGACCCATAAACAAGCACAAAGCTACACTTTCCTCTCTTTCTTCTTGCTGCTTTTTTTCTATAAAAAGAAAAAGTTGAAGCATTGGACGAACACAAAAATTCATATGGGTTTTCTTCTTCTTTTTTCCTTCTTTTTCTTTTGTAGGTTTTTTGTTTTTTGTGGTGAAAAATTGAGGAAGCTAGAAAATGAGGGACAAAATGAGTATATAAATATTGCATATTCGAACGACATTGTTTTGAAGGGCACAAAACCACGTCGTTTTGTGCCAAAAAAAAAAAAAAAAAAAAAAATCCTTTACCTGTTCTACATGGATAACTTGGTTCAAAACATCCAGGTCACTAGGTACTCCAATAGTTTACCAAGTTTCAAACCGAGTATTGGAGCTTTGGATTTTCTCTTTGATCGGTCCGATTTATTAACCAGTCCCAATTAAACTGATTGGATTAGACCGAATTTAACAACCTTTAATTTTCACCTAACTATTTGTCTCCCTCTCATTTAATTCTCCGTCTCAACATTATCAATTTGTTAGATTTGCTCCAAAAGAGAAAAAAAAATACTCACCATGATCAAATAATAAATACTTGATTCAAGTGAGTGAGTATTTTCATATGTTGATTTTCTTTTTCTTCTTTTTCATGGGTTGATTTCCTTTATTTAAAGAATAATTTTTTTTAACTTTCTTTTTTGTTTTAATTTATCATTTTTTATCTATCATATTTCTTATCTTGAATTTTAACACTATTTTTTTAAGCCTCTACTTTATGTATTCTTAAATATAGCTAGATCGGATAAAAAAAATTACTCTACATTTGTTCTTTGATTCTAATATTGTTTTTTTATTTTATTTTTTCTTATATGCATTTTCATTTTTCAAAGAAAACTTGTTTTAAACTATTGATTAGTAGAATCGAGTTATTGACGTGATCCAGTCGTTTAATAAAATTTTAAAGAATTATTTCAAATTCAAATTGATTATATTTTGCTTGAGAAAAATGATTAAATAATTCTCAATCATGATCCTTGGTGATCGTATCATCCATATAATATATATATATAAAGAAATTTCAGATATTAAAAATCTTTTTCTTTGAATGTTAATGGTCAAAATTTTATTTAGTATTTAATTGGGTATTTAAATTGATTCAAAAAGTGATATTAATCTAGAAAAATACAAAGACAAATTCAACATCTATTCTTTCCAAAATTATAAATGTTAATTATCTCACGTCTTCAATCAATATTTTTTATCAATTGAAACCTGATATATATGTTAGGTATCAATTTCACAATTAAAAAGCTAATGAAACAATACTATAGAAATGCATAAAATAAAATAATTGAATGATAAAAGAATGTATATTTTTTTATGACTCTTTATCCTTCTATTGATTGTCCGTGTCTCATTAATTGGCATGTAAGGTTTGTTGTTAGACAATGAGGTTTAATTTTTTTTTATCCAATATAAGATTTTTTGCACATACTTGATATTCTAATATATCAGTTAGAAAAAAAAAAAAAATTATATAATAAATTTAATTACAGATAGAATTCAAATTCGAGAGGATATAACTTTGGATATCATATAAAAAAAGATAAAAGTTTAATTTGCTCTCCAAATTTTACCTTTATGTCCAATCAGGTCTAAAATTATCTTTTGGATCAATTTAATCCAAAAATTTCATTTTAAGACCAAATGAACCCAATTTTCTTTGAGTTTTATGCGTGAAATACACGTGGTCAAAATAATGAGATTCTAAAATCAACCTTTTATTTATCTGATAAATAAAGTATACTTTACAATTAAAAATCACGAAACATAAAAGTTACAATTTATACCCATAAGATTTTCCTTTCCTATCCTTTAGTTTTCTCAGGAACCAAACAACACCACAACTAAAAAAGATAAGAAAATGAAAACAAAAAAAATCTAATGAACCTCTAAGAAAAATCCTAAATTTTAAGAACCATTCACCATAAAATACCAAACAATTCTAAATTTACAATATATAATTAGATAAAATTTCAAATCTAAATCCACTCCCACAAATTATACCCTTTTTCCTATTCATAAATTTGGTAATATTAACAAATTGAAAACTGCATGTTAAAATTATAGTGATAATAAATAAGGCAGATTTTGATGGAAAAACACAATATATTCAAGTCTTGAATCAAATCACAAAATAGGAAAAAAAAATATACATTGTCTTTGTTCTTTACCCTAAGAATTCACATGTATTTCAAAAAAAAAAAATCCAGGAAAACAAACAGGCATATATTTATTTAACATAAAAAGGAAATAGAAAATAATAATAATAATAATAAACCTTAAGATTTGAAGATCTTCAAGAGTACACAACAATTTAAGGAAACTATAATCGAAAGTGGACATGGAGAGGTAAACCCCTAAAAGACCAGTAACAAATCCAAAGACAACAGAGGAAGCCACTGTTACCTCCCAAAAGCTTAAGAGAAACCCAAATCTCATATTTTTCTCTCCTTTTCCTGTACTTTCTATCTTCATCTCTCACAATTTTCTTTTTCTTTCCTTTCTCTTTCCTTCCAGAAATAGAGAGAGAAAGAGAGAAGATGAGAAGTTTGTAAGAGATTTTCTGAAAATATAGCAAAACAAGTGCGAAATTGCTTTAGGGAATATGAAGATCGCAATTTAATCATCATAGATCTGTGTGAAAAAAAAGAAAAAGAAATTGGTGAATGTCAGGAGCAGAAGTGCCCAGTTTTTAGAAAGAAAGTGAAAAAATTCTGTCAGCTCAAAAGACAGAGAAAGTTTAATTGTATTTTTTTTAATTCATTAATTCTTCTCACTTGTTTCATGTTGCTGTGTAAAACACGCTCTATGGCTGTTCAAAATTTGAGTTTATTTGGTCTTAAAATGAAATTTTTGGATTAAATTGATCCAAAAAGTCGCTAGGACCTGATTGGATATGAAGATAAAATTTAAGGAGTAAATTGAGCTTTTATCCTATAAAAAAAACAGACTTGTAATCATTAAAAAAAAATAGGAAACATGAACGATGAAAAAAAAAAACCCACTTGATAGAGACCATGATGTATAAGGGAGACACAAAGCAATTATATGTCAACCTAGGTTTGAATGTAAAGGCCAAATGGTAAGCATATAGGATATAGCTTCTAAATGGCAGTAGTCAATCTCTACTCTATTATGAATTGGGGCTACCCTTAAAAAGTCCAAAAGGGCAGGCAGCCCCTACTTGTTCCATATTTTGGCTGTCAGATTTAGTTGATGCCAACCTATTGTCTATTCATTTCTCATTGTGGCTTTGTACTGCGAGAGTGTGATGGGTTTTTGCTTCCCTTTGTCACAATTTTCAATTTGGATCTCATTGTCTTGTCTATGCATCAAAGAGCAATATTCTTCTCTTTACTTTTTTTTTTTTTAAGTATTTCCTATTGGCAAAAAAAATGAAGGGATAATAAAAATTATTTTCTTATCTAAAAAATTTTTTTGTTCTATTAGAAAAGTCTAATTTTATAAAAATTTAATTTAACTAAGTTCTATTTTGACAATCCTCATATTTGAAAAGATATAACTAATAATTTTTTAAAATTGAAAAAAAATTATTTAAAAAAAAAATTGAAATCATGTCAAAATGAAGTAAATTTGTAAAAATTTAATTTATTTAATTTACTGTAATTCAGTTTATTCCTTCAGTTCGCATCAATTATGCATTGCTCCTTTAACTAATTTAATGCTTCTTAATTCTTGAATAGTCTTTTCCTTATGTTGAGTGTTACCAACAATCACACAATCCTTAGTAGCATAACTAATGTTTGTTGCTATCAAGATACAAATTTGTTATACATATATTATTAGACTAATGAACAATAAATAATTAATGGTATGCCTTTAATAAATATGGCTGAAACTTGAAGGGCTACTCGAATCTAGTTTTCATAATAATTTTTATTTTAATTTTTAGAGCATGCAATAGAAATATATAAATTTATTTTTTCAAGATGTCTAAACTGATATATCAAAGCAGTGCACATAAATCAAAATTAAAAATATATTATAATTCATTAGGGATTAATTTGATTTTAAATTTATGTTGAAAGCAAAGTACAAAGTCTAGTTTCATTATAATCAAAAGTGAAAAAAAAAAACCTCTATAAAGAGAGATTAAAAATTACAAAGAAGGTTCAGTCTTAATTTTGAGAGTTAACATAATTATAATTAATTTTAAAAATTATGGTTAAATTGATAAAATTTAAAATTTTTACATAAATTAGAAATTGACATAAAGTGTTACATTTTTAGGTAATTAAATAGGTATTTGGCAATCCAATTGCTAAATTGAAATTTTATTAAACTGAGATTTTATAAAAAATAAAAAACTCGAATTGAAAATAAACATCAACTTACTGCTTATAAAAAAAATTGATTGAAGTATTTTAAAATCCAATTTTGATTTATTACTAAACACTGAAAAAATATTCGTTTAATTTAAAAACCCGATACTTTCATATAAAATATGATTTTGAGATTTTCAATTAAATTGTCAAATAATTTTTGGCCTAATTCTGAATTAAAACCAAAATTAACTAGACAACTTTTGATACTAATAAATATAGATGATAATTTTATCTGTCTCGTCAAATACTTATCCTGTTCTAATCTGCCCTTTTAGTAAATAGGATGGACAAGTTTTTTTATTTTGAATCCAAATTGAATTCAGGTCAGATTCGGATAATTATAATATTTGTCTTAAACCTGATCCGATTATATATATATATATATTTATTTTTTAATATTATATTTATATTTAAATTTAATTTATATATTTTTAATTTATAGTTATTTTTTATGTGAAATATAAGTTATATTTTATGGATATATAAAAAAATATATACATAAATATATACATATTTTTAAAGAAAAAAAAAAGAAATATATAAACTGATATTATCTGTCCCAATTCGATTCGTTTCATCTGTCTCTCACAAAGCAAAGAAAATGACGGAGAGAGTATTTTTATTTTTAACCAGGTTGGATTCACATTTTATAAAACCTACCTCAAATCTGACATATTGTCATTTTTATCCAACAAAAGGAATGAATCCTTATATCCCTTAACAGAATAAAAGTTGAATGAAATTTGATGCTAAATAAAATTTTTTAAGAAAATAATTTTTTATTGAAACCATAATCTTAATAGACTGATTATAAATTGGGCTGTAATCCTTTTAAGTAGGAAATTTTTTTAAGTGAACCTAATTCACCGAGATAAAAATGCCGAAACTTATTTCTCTATGCCCTATTGATATTCTTAAAATTTTGCTTAGGTAAATAAAAAGAAAATGTATCTAGTTTATAACATTGACTAGATATATTAAATAGTCATAGTGTATCTTAATTATAATAAATTTACTAGTAGCAAGTACTTATATTGTGTGAATTTTAATTATATTTTTTAAATATTTTAATATACATAAATTATTATTATTATTTAATTATTAAATTTTAGTACTTTAAAAAATTAATAGATAAAAGATATATATAAATTAAGTTTATTATATATAGATGAATTAAAAATAAAATAAAAAATTATATATATATTAAAAAAATGTAATGTAGGATATTGGCCCATATTTATGTTAGAGAAATGGGTTTACCAGCCCAAGATAACAATGTCACAAACTATAAGAACATGGCCCAATCTCCTTATCCTACCTTCAAATACTACATCTAAAGCTGGATCTAAATAATTTGTTATTTTAGGATTTAATTTTGATTTAAAATAATTAATTTAAATTATTTAGATAATATTAAGTCAATTTATATATAAAATATTTAATTTTCATTTCTATGTGAGACAATTCCCACTTTGCTTTTACTTCGCTAAGCTAGCAGTTTGATAATTTATATGTATTGCTTTGTATTTTTAGTAACTAGTTACTTAGTAGTTTCTGTTTTAAATAAAACAGAATTAGTTCTCTTAACAAGAATTAGTTTTACACGTGCACTCAAGAATTTGTTTTAGATACCCTTGTATATATACAATTGTTAAGAAATAAGAGTGGCTACTGTTCACACAATTAATTCTCTGAAGTTTTTTTTTATTTTCTTTCTTCTAGAACTTGTTCAAGTACTGGTCCAGCATTTGCTTTCAGTAAACGGGTTCAGGTTTTTTGAGCTTCTTGAATGGATTTGAGATACTGATAGAAGCGAATTTAGTAGGTCGAGAGGTTTCGACGGTCCGAGAGTTAATGAGCGGGACTAGATTGACAGGAGAAAGTGGATTTGGAGGTTTCTTGAACCAGTTGTCGAAGAAATTGAAATTGATAGATGCCATTAGTATTTAGGGTATAAGGTTTTGGTTGTAGGGGTAGGAACAAAATCTTGAAGAGAAGCAAGAAATGGAAGAAACAAGACAGCGCGACTGTGCCAGTGAGAAGAAGACTAATTAAGGTTCACGGGCTCCTTTACTTCATTTTTTTAGGCCTTTGAGCTTCAAGTACTGTGGCCCAATTAGTGTTTCTATGTGGATTTTTTTTAGGTCCTTAAAGGCTAATTTCAAAATTATTATTTGTGGGACTGGGACTGAAAATAATGACTATTATTTGTAGACTTTTGTGTAGCTAAAGCTAAAATTGTTGGTTTGACCGGCCATTTCTGTTAAACTTAATTATATATATATATATAGTTATGAACACTTATTAACTGATGCTCATCAACATTATCATTTAATAAAATTTTTGTTGACAATGGATGGTTATACTAACTAAATAAGATAAAAATATATATAGAGTAATAGATGTCAGTATTTTTCATTAGACTAAAAATAAAAATAAAAAATTATATTTACTATAATATATAAGATAAATTTATAAAAATACATATAGCAAAATAGTTATCAGTATTTTTTATTAGGTAAAAAATAAATAAAAAAAAAATCATATTGACTATGATATATTTACTATTTAGAACGATATAAACAGTAACCTTTAAGATTTTGAGTTAAATTATATATATATAAAGTTCTTAACTCTCATGAATTTGATCCTAAACTTAATTAAGCACAAGTGCTAAACCTCTCAACTCTCAGGACGACTCTAACGTCATTCAACCATAAATCTTATTTTCAATTCTGGTGTGATAATTAACAAGAGGACCTTTAATTAATCCTTGAATAATCAAAGTTCAGTTTAATTTAATTGAAGTAGGTCAAAAATTGGGTCCACGATTTTTCTTTTCGATAAAGCGAAATATTCCACGTTGATTCCTCTTTCTTCTTTAATTCTTTAGCCATTGCCCTTACAGTACGTAAATAGGATTTAGTAATATAGTCTAATTTCTGATCGTCACTAAGATTAAGAAATAAATTCTCTCTCTGAGTTGGAAAAACAAAAGAAAGTTGAAAAAGCAAATCAAGGAACAAGTTGATGGATATTGGAGAGGCCCCCCTCTGCTTTGCTCATCAATAACGAATAACTAGAGAGAGCTTCTTCATTATTTTTTTACTTTGCAGTTCAAAAATGGCTTCTCTTCACCCATCTTTATTATTATTCACTTTCTTTCTTCATCTCACTTGCATACCGTTTATGGTGAGCAGTGAAAACGACGCCGTAACATTGTCTTTGTACTACGAAACTCTTTGTCCTTACTGTGCAGATTTCATAGTAAATCATCTAGTGAAGGTGTTTGATGAAGGATTAATCTCCATCGTTAATCTCAGGATGATCCCTTGGGGCAATGCTTTTCTCCAATCCGACGGTTCCTTCGCATGCCAGGTTACATTACATTTTCATCTTAATTCATTCCCATACTTGCATGCTTCTCTCTACAATTTCTGCCAAATCAATTTTGAATTTAATTTTAATCAATTCATTATAATTAAACTATTTCATAAACTTGGGTCACGCGTGATTTATTATTAAAAAAATATTTTAGTTAATTTTTCATGCATCATTAAAAAAAGAATGAATATATAAATATTATTATAAAAAATATTAAATTATTATATATTTTATTAAATAATAATAATAATTATTATTAATAATAGACTTTTAAGCTGGTCTTCCCACTAATATTTTTATTTTTATATATTAATATAAAAATTCAAATTAATTATCAATTACAATATATTATTATGAGAGAATATAATTAAAGCATATCATAATGTATTAAAAATATTGTATTATCTTACATATTTCTTATTTTTTATATTATTTTTTCCTTCATTTAATTTAATCAAATAAATTTATTATATGAAAAAAGAAAAATTAAAAAAATCTTAAACTTTCATATTAAATATTCTATTAGTTACATAACATTTATTTTTAATTTTTTTAAATACTTAAAGTTATATAAAAATTTCAAAAATTATAAAAAAAAAGTTAAATGAAACACCTTTAGTATATATATAATAATTTTTTATATGATTTTATAAAATTTAGTTTTGAACGTATATATAAAATTTTGTAGAAGTGATTATCAATTGGTACATAGAGTAAAGATGTCATACTAACAATTAAATTTAGTAGTCCAATGTCTACTGATTAAATCTACTGATTAAAGAATTTAAATCTTATCGATCCATCATCTTTTAAAAAAATTATACTAATGATCCATACTAATCATGATTTAATTCACCAATAAATTCACTGGTGAAAAATGAAATTAAGCTGAGAAGTGTATAGTTTTTGAACTGATTGGAAAAATATACTCCTGTATTTAGCTTGTATTAATGGAATTTTAAAGTTAGTGTGTTGCTAGTGATAAATTAAATGTGATTGATGAGTAATGCAATGGTTCCATTTCTATGGATTTGCGAGTTTCCTCGGATCCATATCTTCAATAAATTTTTGAACAAGATGATGAATGACTTGCACAGACAGCTCCTGTCCCAAGATACAGCACCCAGCTAGCAGGCCAACAGTAGTAGTTATCCCTCATCAATTTAACAAACGCTATCCCAAAATCACTCAAATTTATTATTCTCTCCGTCTCTCACAGTAAATATTCTTATTGTAAAATATATATTTATTAAAAAAAATATTTATATTCATTTTTTTAATTCATTAATTATTTTAATCTCTCTATTTTTTTAATTCTCTCACATATTATATTTCTTAATTAATTTTTATATTTTTCAACAAATTTTAATGAGAATAATATTATCAAATTAAAATAAAATAAAATTTAGATTATAAAATGAGACAATTAAATTATGATATAAAAAAATAAGATATTTATTGTGAGACAAAAAAAATATTATTCAACATCATTATTATTTAGGTATTTGACAACTCAATTATTAAATGAAATTTTGTGAAAATCAAGTTTCCCATAAATTAGGAATTGGTGCTTAGTAAATTTTCATTTCATGATAAAAAACAAGTTTGAAAGAGCCAATGTCATTTTACTATTTATTTCCAAACATCCTAATAACTTAAAAAAACATTATACGCTACAATACTTATAAGTTGTTAATTAATTTTAGATTCTCAAAATGAATATCCAAACAGTCCACTGTTATTATTCTCTAATTTGAATGACTACTTTACTTGGTTTTATTTTTCTTTTAATGATTTAATTATATGTTGCAGCATGGTCCAAATGAATGCTTCCTAAATGCCATTGAAGCCTGCGCTATAGCCATCTACCCTGATGTGGTAAGCCTCTGTTATACATTTCCAACCAAAATCAGTGTTTGTTTATCAATTATAATAGTAGTAGTTATTAACCCACTAATTATCAGCTTTCACATTGTTTTAAACAATATTTTATGTATACAATTTAACTCAGTTAAATTGCATTTGTAAAATTAGTTGAAGTCAATTATACGAATCTATTTCCTCCATCCCGTCCAATTCAGTGTTATTGCATATTTCAAATTTTTTTTGATATGCTAAATCCATTCGCATTATATGCTCATATAGATGCTATAATTAGTCTTAATTTTTCTTTTTTTTTGATATTTCAGGACACTCATTTCAGATTTATACACTGCATTGAACGACTTTCCTTGGAGAATAAACTCAATGAGTGGGTTAATTGCTTTGAAATGGCTAGGGTTGGTAAGGAACCGATTGATTGCTACACAAGTGGATATGGAAAAATGGTTAGATCTCCTTGTTCATGATATTAATTAACCAACTTACTTTTATTTTATTAAATATAGTACAAATTTTTATCTATTAGCAAACATTTTAATTGCATAATTATATTGCAGCTTGAGCAACAATTTGCTACTGAAACTGCCCAGCTTTATCCACAACATAGATTTGTACCATGGGTTGTTGTAAATAATCAACCTCTCCAAGAGGTTAGTCCATAATTTTAAGCCTCTAATGCCACGTATTTTTCAAATCTAACACATTAACGTTTTGCTTTGGTTAGTAAGGCTCCAACTGGAGTTCAAACTTGTAACGTCACAGAACTAACAGTACGTTTTTATTGATACAGGACTTGAAAAATTTTATAAGCTATATATGCAAGGCTTATCAAGGCACTCAAGTACCAGAGGCATGCAAATCCCTTCCTATGGAGAGCAATTCACTAAGGAAGGAAAATCCCATCAGTCCAGTTTGCTATGTAAACAAAACAGGCAACTTGACATCATCAGCACCAACAATAAAAGCTCTATAATCAACCGATGATTTATGAGCCAGACGAATTAGATGGAATCTTTGGTATAACTACAATGGTATTGTGGCTAGTCCAGTAGTGTGAAAATGGTAACTGCCCCATGCTGATATAGATTTCAGACTGTTAGCTTGGCTTGTTAATTTCCAACTGAAGGACTAAAACTTGCAATTTAGTGCAGCAGTTTAATTATATTAATTGCAGAGCAGAAGGCATGTGATATTGTAGTGTAAACAAGTTATGATAATAAATTTGGGAGTTTGGTTTGTTATTAATTAATTGAGGTAGCAGGGCCCTCTGTTTCTTTCTTTTGTGCTATTTAAAGTTTGAAATGCAAATGAATGCTATATAGTCCCAGGTAACTTGCAGCCCAAATTCATAAACTTGTTTTTATTGGAAAGAGGATTCAAATCTGAAACTATATCATTAAATTATACCATGGCTTGTATTCATAAACTTGGTTTTGAGAAACAGAGAAGTGGGTTGCTTTGATAGTCTTCTTGTTTTTAGAAATTCAAATTTGTTTACCCTGCTAGGAATACAGTTGAGAAGCTTGGGTTGGTACCTATTTATGGCTTGCTCTATGGGTACCCAAAGGTACAGGTACAACATCATGTACCTGGTTTGGAAACAAAAATTCATCCACAATGTTACAGCTAAACGGATCAAACCGATTAAATTGAACATTTAGTACAATCACCACCGTAATTATCCACTTCCAAAAATTTTAAATATTAATTTAAAAAACATCTTAACCATTCGTCAATTCATCGGTACTCAGTTCATCAATATAATAGGATAAAAACAAGGGATAGACAACAAAGTTGCAGGTATTTTTGTCAAAAGAAAGTAGCCTGCAACGTTAGGTATTTTTTGTCGGATTTCAGATTTTAGTATAAATTCTCAATGAAAGGTTGGAAATCTCCTCTTCTCAGTAGCTTTTGTTGACACGTTCCTAATAGGAAAGGAGGCAATCAACGAATGTAATTTTGTTGTCCTGTAGGTTCAAGACAGGATGTTGATATCTTGATTTAATTTTTCTTTTCTTTTTTTTTTTTTATAAAGAAATATTCACTATCGTAATATAAGTTAAAACTAAATAAATGTAGTAAATTAAATAGGTGAACTGTTAGAAACCTAAGGTTTCACAAGTTCTTGCTAACATTTTTGTATTCAATCCAAAACTAAATAAATGTAGTAAATTAAATAGGTGAACTGTTCGAAACCTAAGGTTTCACAAGTTCTTGCTAACATTTTTGTATTCAATCCTAGTTCCTAATTGCACAAATTCATTTTTACTTGGATCCTTATTCATGGGAAAAGCTCGACGTGCCAAGAAATCTAAATGGTGCTTATCTACTCTATATCATCTAAATGACTGAGAATAGACCTGCACAACCACAACGCATTAAATAAAAAACTTGGGCAAACTTGACTTCAAACAAGTAGAAGAATAATAATAATAATTTGAAAATGATAGGAGCTGCAAAAAAGAATATAAACAATTAATCAGGAAGTTTATCAGTCAACAAATCCATAGTCACTTTCTTACTGTTGGGGAATTATGGCATACAGTTAAGGGCATTCTTGTCGTTTCAATTAAAAAAAAATACAAATTCTGTGACTATAATAGAAAGACACTCTTGATAGACAGAGCTAACTAAGCTGACAAAACAAAATGACTTCTTGGAAATTAGTCTTCTTTTCATACACAACTATTTTCTTGTTGATGATTTTCTTAATATTTCCATCCTCTATTGCTTCTTTTTCTTTGGATGTGGAGGCTTCTTTATCTTCTTCCTCTTTAAAAGTTAATCTCTCTGTCTACTATGAAACTCTATGTTCATCCTGTTCAAATTTCATTGTCAAGAAACTTACAAGTATATTCAACAATGGTCTCATCGACATTGTGAATCTCAGGATGGTGCCTTGGGGTAATGCTCATATCAACAGAGTCAACAACACCATGGCTTGTCAGGTCAAGCTTCTTCTTCCCCATTTCCATTTTTCTTCACTTAATTATTTGCCATTACAATCTTGAATTATATATATTAATTGAGCTCCGATTGAGATTTAAAAACTTTTTAGTCCTATAATTTTTAAAAACGACAATAGTACTATTAAAAATACTTGATTGATTGAATTGGAATCTTTTAAGTATTAAGAAGATATATACATATATAAGTTATGCCTTTTAAGGGTTCAATGTATTAGTGTTTTTGGAAATTAGTCTTCTCAATCTCGTACGCCATTCTTTTTTGACTCTCAAGCTTCAAGAAGATGGAAAATGATGCCTCATTTTGATGTTTTTGGACATACTTTTAAGCAACATTATGATAAGTCAATTCATTAAATTAATAGGAAGGCCCCCATCTCTTTTTATTGATTTAGTATTTCACCTTGTTTCTTTCAAAAATTAAACAGGAAAAAGAGGAAGAAATCCTGTTTTTAATCCTTGATTAACTATGACATGATATTATTAAGCTTTTAAAAGTGCTTTATGCCTCCATATACATTCCATTAAATGGGCATTACATAATGACAATAAATGTCACACTCCGACGCTATAAAAATATATATATATAGTTATACCAAGTTTGAATTATTGTTTGATTTTTGTTATGCCAAATTTTGCAGAATGGTCTTGATGAATGCGAGTTAAATACAATACAAGCGTGTGCCATCAATGTCTGGCATGATGTGGTGGGATTTACTCTCTCTTACTTCCATAGCTAAAAATCATATATATGGTCCCTAAAATTCTTAATTTTCAATTTCCTCCCATAAATTTTAAGAATTTTAAAAAAATATATATATATGTATTGATCTTCATAAGCTTCTTTTCTTAACATTTTTTGTTTTGACCCCTCCAATTATTGAAGTCTAATTCCATCCCTCAGTAGTTTGGTGGCACATAATGTTCTGCTAGTATTTAACAGAAGTACAATTTTAATTACACCTCTTCTAAAATCTAATGCAGAATAAATATTATGCTTTGATTTACTGCATTGAGTTCCTAGTCATTGAGGGAAGGCACCAGAATTGGCATACTTGTTTCAACTCATTGGGCTTGTCTGCAAAACCTGTTATGGAATGCTATAAGAATGGCACTGGAACTAAAGTTAGTATCATTTGCTAAGGCCATTGAACCAAATGATTTCTGCTTTTCCATTACTATTATTATTATTATTATTATTATTATTATTATTATTATTATTATTTGTAGTATCAATAAACATCAGTAATTTTTTTTTATATATTTTTACTTCTGATCTCCTTTTTAATATTTCTAACATCAACCTGAAAATTAATATGCAGCTTGAAGTCGCTCATGGTTACGAAACTGCACACCTTAATCCTCCTCATTCATTTGTGCCATGGGTAGTTGTCAATAATCAACCACTTGGAATTGTTAGTACCTAAAATTCAACCTCTCTCGCTCTATATGCTTGTTTAGCATTATTGTTTTGAGTTTTTCTAAAAAAAATTATGAAAATATTGATTAGAAGTCATTTAAATTTATTACTAAACTGAATTTCACATGTTTTGATCATACAGACTTCAAAACAGTTAATTATACTTTTCTGGAAAAATAATTCCAATCTCAGTGGTAAACGTTCTCTAAGAATGTTCATGCGAACTAATAACAATACCATTTTTAATGCAGGACTATGCAAATTATACAAGCTATGCGTGCAATGCATACAATGGCAAAGATATACCAAGTGCCTGCAAATTGCCTCCAGTGAGAATGAGCTCAAATAGAAGTGAAGATAAGAATTCAACTTTTTTGAGATCAATAAAGAGAATAGCAAGGTCAGGGAAAGCTTTCAAAATAGATACTTCAGAAGGATTCAGAGGCTGAATGGTACTGTTGAAATGATGCATTGTGCCTATGTTTAAATTGTGCTATAAAAAACAGTAAAACTGATATATAACAAAAGTCATATCCATTTCCATTGTAAAGTTCGTATAAAATGATACAAGATGTAACTATAATCTGGTAATTCGCATCACATATCAAGTTCAGTTAATCTGATTGCAGTATCCTTCTCTACTGGCTAATTCACATTTTGAAATTTTGGAAAAGAATTTCACTTTGTCTGGCCCTGAATGTAAAATCACAAGGCGGTTTCACGAAATATCATTATGTCTAATATAATTATTATAAATCATAACAAATGATTTTGTACAAACAAAAGCATTAAAAAATTTATTATGGCTCACATATTAATTTCAATTAATGTTTGCTATCACTAATATCTACAAGTCTGATTTCACCTGCCTCAGATTAAGATTTTGTATATTTTCTTGCACAGAAAACTTGAGAATGAAGCTCAATAAGAGGTCATAGGAAGCTTCCACGTATTCCCATTGGTCACATGGCCTCTGAATTTATAATCATTATATTAGACATTGGTTGGACTGATTCTCAATTACATAATTGGTAAATTTGGTGGATTTATGATCATAAATACTTAATTGCACTTGATCACAGAAGTGGTAGCAGTAGCTGGTATTCGAATTCAAATGGCAAGTCAGATCAAACAAAAACTTCCCTATCTTAATTCACTAGTTTCTTTATTCGGCTGCAATGGTTACTTACTCGGGAACAAAATGCATGAGAAAGCCATTGTTTTCCTTGCGCATTTCTCTAGAACAGGCATTTTTACGATTGTCCTCTTCTTACATTGAACTTCTTGTACAACTCATCTGATTTCTCTATCAACTTGCAAGCTAGTGGATGCTGAAAATAGAGCAAGGGACGTCTTAATCATATGCATTTTGCAATGTCATGATAGGTCGTCTCTTTATCAGACAAAGATTTTAGATATGAAATTATGAATTAAGATTTGAGGATGTTCTATATAAGTAGCTCGATTCCTAAATTAAATTTAGTAGAGCATTGATATTGGTTGCAAAATCATTCTATATTATAATATTATTGAAGCTAGTTCACAATAGAGAAAAATCATGAGCTAGTTATTGTTTCAAGTAAATTATAAGTTCAATATATGGAAAGTACTAAGTAGTAGCACTAGTGGCAAGGCAATTAACAAGGTTAGTAAGGTTATTGATATCAAATTGGGATTGCTTAATGAGATAAACCAATCAAGTTTTTTGTCATTAAGAAGAAAATATGAAGCATTTACCTTTCAAATAATCATAACCGCCAAAGGTTCATTTATAGGCCAAGACAAAGCATCCCCATCTCCTATCCAAGAATTACAGATAGTAAATTGGCAGCGATTACCTGCTAAATTGCAAATAGAAAAAAAAAATGATCTATAAATTAATGCATTCATTGGTTCTTCCCTTCTAACTATATATATATAAAATCCCGATACCATTGATTCCCTATTACTTGATATCTGCATTTGTTCATCCCAACATGTAGAATCCAATTACTCTGTATTAGCATAATTTGCTGTAGGTTTTTCTTCACTTGTTAAGTTTTAACGAATGAGAAATTTTATATCTGAAGTTAGTCGGAAATGAATTGTCTAACAATATAAATAAAAGAACCAGAAGAACAAAATTTGAGAATGTATGTATTAAAAGCACTATCTTAAAATGGCAAGAATGAGGCGTAGTTTTAAAGATTAGAAATCATAACCCAAGGACACTTTTGTCCGCGTTCAAATATATAAGAATAAGAAAAAAGAGGGTAAGAATGTCATCATAATTAGTTTCGGGTGTTCCATGAAAGCCTCAATACAGAGAAGTGCGCAGTAATGAAGGTCATAGAAATGGCTCCTCCTAAATTTCTATATTCCATCATTGTCCTCACTTCCTTTCTTTCCATGTTCATTTTTCCATCTCAGTCTTCTTCTAGTCACAATATTGCTAAGGTTCAATCTGATATCAAATACAATGAGAAGGTTAATATATCTCTCTATTATGAAGCTTTCTGTCCAGGATCTGCAGTCTACATTGTGCGTGTCCTAGTGAATGCCCTCTTCCAAGAAAATCTCATCAACATAGTTAACCTCATTGTTCCATAGGGCAATGCTCGCATTGTAGAATCTTACAAGACCTTCATTTGTCAAGTCCTTCACCTTCATCACATTCATCATCATCTTTTTTTTTTTTTTAAATGCTAAAATTAACACGAACACAAAACTTTGCAAGTATGGTCCAGGTGAATATTACGACAACAGTATACATGCCTGGCATACAACTACAAAGTCATGGTAAATTCTAGTTTTGCATACCCTTTATGACTAAATCTTGCTTTTTCTTTCAGCGACTACTTTTTAGCGCACAATAAGCAAGGAATCTTGTGTACTAGGTCCACCTTTTTCTATGTAGCTGGCTTGTATCATTGCACTTGATCCTACCATTCTAACTTGCTCTAATATATGCAGTTTGACCATTTCGCTTTCATTTGGTGCATGGAGAAAATTTTCTTAGAGCAAAAGCATTTTAGGAACAAAGAAGCTGTGGAAATACTGTTCTGAAACTTATAAGTTGGATCCTAAAACTATAAAGGATTGCTATGATAGTGGAGAAGGAAGAAAGGCTATATAATTTATCCCTTGAAAGTTTGCAGTTTTGTTTTTGTTCATGATTTGGTAAAACAAAAGTATTAAGAATTATATAGCTAGTACTGACCTTAAATGCACATACAGCTGGAGCTTGGATAAGCCTTGACCACTCGTCTAATACCACCAAAAAGACATATGCCGTGGGTTGTGGTGAATAAAAAACACATAGATGTTAGTTCCAGAAAAATCTGTTTCTTCCTTTGTCTTCTTTGTTTTGTTTTTCTCTCTCAGTAACTCAATTTCCTGATGCAGGAAAGGTAATTAGAAGCCACTATCTGCAGGGAAGCAAAGGTGAAAATGCACCAAAAGTCTGCAAATCAATGCCACCCAAGAAAAAAAAAAGGCAAATCCAAAGCACTCAGTATGCTATGCCAATGAAATAAGCCTGGCATCAGAATCACTTGACGGGAGAAAAGGTGCATGGATGCACCAAGATAAGAAAAAACCTTGAGCTTATATCTGATCATATGTATTATTAGACGTGAGAACTTGAGCTTATATTAGCTACATAGGATATACGAGATTTTTGTCTTACACTTGTCGTTATGAGCATGATATTAATAATAAGATGGAGAATTTAATTTGCATCCACCCATGAAGTAATATTAGCAAAATGCTGCATAGAGCCTGATCTATCAAGAAGAATACCGAGCAAGTAAATTAATAATGATACATTTGTCTCTTCATCCCATTTTTTTGCAGACAATAATGTTGCCGCAGAACCAGTTTTTATTAATTTCCAGCAAATTATCATCAATTCTAGGAAAGTTAATCTTGCTCTGCATTATGAATTAAATGCAAGCATTTCATAGCAGATCCCCTAGCAAAAGCTGTGAAGACTGATTCGATGAGCAACCTGAATCCTAGCTGGTCTTCTGGGACAATGCTGTTCAGCCTAAAAAACAATTGTTAGCTCAAGTGACGGTAACAGCAGTTCAAATCCAAGGAAAAATTATTTGAGTTCAGCTGGGGCTTCGCGAATGAATTAGTTTAAAACCCCCAGCATGCTTTTGAAGTCCTGAATCATTTGCTATTTTCAACTGCAGGACCAGCACACCTTGTTTTGCTTTAAGTTCTGTGCTCAGTGCATGCCAAACACGCTAAACCGCTGGGTATAAGGAATTCCCGATTTGGCTCACACAGCTAGCATATAGATGATACACCTATTAACCCTGCCATTACGAATGAAAGCTAACCTGTATCTTAATATATAATGGCTTTCAAACTTTTCAATGTGATTGAGCAGCTCTCGTTACAGTGATGAAAAAAAAAATCAATGAATCAAGTTTTACCCTTTGAATAAAATAAACGTGAGTAAATGGGCACCTTATGAGACATGTTTCCCATTGTCCAAACATCTTAAGCATCAATATTACTTGAGGCTAATTCCACAATGATTTTGTCAGCAACATTGCAATTATATGGAGCAATATCAAATAATACAAGGGGATAAAGGTTTTTCTGAACCAAGTTTCACCTCTGATGAGCGAGCAAGAAACACCATTCCCAATCCATCAGTAGCACTTATAAATAATAATCATTCAAATCTATTACAAACCATAGACAAACAAAGGATTAGCATATAGTCATCAAGCAATCATGTGTGCCAGCTGAATGGAACAACAAACAACAACTATTGATTAATCATCTTCCAAATGCTCTGGCATGTGTCAAATGCAGCCGTGTGTGCCGGGTCAAATTCAAATTTCTGAATCGTCTTTTTTTCTCTATCCACAATATCTGACGCTGATATTAAGGATCTATATGCCACAATATTGTCTAGAACCAGAATAAAGGCTCAAAAGGAAATAAATTAGTTAACTTGAAAAGAGACATGTAATGGGTTGCAAAACAAGGATACGGCCTGAGATTTTGGAGTGATCATCCAAGTTGGGAATGATATTAGTGACAGAGGCATACATTGAAAGCTTCCTCCTACAAGACAAAAGAAAAATGCTTCATTTTCTGATATGTGGGAAGCTGAGATAAACCAGCAAACATCTATCAACCATTTGATGTTGATGCTCATCGGAAATGAAACTATAAGTGTGAGAAGACTTGCAACTGGTACTTAACCATGAAAACTCTACAGGTTTACTATTTTTTTATCCAATTTAAATTTAGATTAATTGAAACATGATAAGGATACATGCTTTTATTGCTAACTGATTCGAGTAAAAGTCATGGATTAATGCAAGAAAGAAATAAAAGATATAGAACAGACAACTCTTAAATGATGGCATGGGGGTTCTGGGTATATCCTTACTGTGCCCTCAGTTCTTCTTGCTCGCGTTTCTTTAGAGTTTGCTTTTGTTCTTCGACAGAAATCCTTTGACGTTCAAGATCACTGATCTCATTGTTGATGACTGTGCTTATTCAAATGAGAGAGAGAGAGAGAGAAACACCCCATCAATTCCACTACGTGAAATGAGACACATTGATAGCTAAAATAATTAAAATCAACTATATATACTTATCTGAGCTCCTCCATCAGTAAACGCTGTTTTTCATGCTCTGCTTCCAATTCCTTCTGAAGAAGGTCCAGTTCGGCATCTGCAGGAACTTCAAGTTTTGCTTTCTCTGTTTTCTGCTTGCATTCATCTATCTTTTTTTGATAATCTGCTAAATTCATGAAAATGTCAAGTACATCATACAAAACTAATATATATGTACAACTGAAAAAATTTCAATCATGTGATTGAGTGATTCAAAGTTGTCAATTAGGGCTTGTATTTGTTCATAAACACAGAACCCTATGTTTTTAACATCAACCTAGTACAAGGGGAAATATTTCCCATTATACTATAGACTCAACCATGATGTTTGAAACAGTCTTTGATTTAATTGTTCATTACCAACCAAAAATGGTTTTTAAAAACTTTTTTTTTCTAGTGATAGTGAATAATAAAAATGCAATGGACAAAGATAGCACAGCAAAATCTTGACCAAACACAAATTAATGTATTAGCAAAAAAGAAAACAATAGTATTCCTCCAGCTACTGACCTCAAATTCAACTTCTGAATAATGTCTCCCAAAGAGACACTACTCGAATACTAAAAAAACTGAAAAAGTAAATTCATAATAAATATAATAAGTAAACCATCAAAGCCAATAAATTAATAATTCCAGAACTGCATATACATGGGCACAAAGGAAACCTATAAAATAATGAGAAACATGCCCATTCAAAAATGGGTTTCGACTCATACAGGTAATGGAGAAATCAATTGGCATAAAATAGACCTTCGAGAAGGCTCCGGCCGTCGTTGAATTCGGCGTCGCAAGAGGACCGAAGAGCATTGAAATGGTTAAGACACTGAGTTAACGCGTTAATGTCCCTTTTCTCCTTTAACACCGACACAAGGTCGTTGCTATAAGATATTGCCATATCCGCAGTGATCTTTCCAGATAAATCTCCCATTTTCACTATCTGATAGCAACTCTCGATGTCGGTTACTGCAATTAGATAGGATTTTAAAGGGTTTTCTATCAATTAAAGCAAAGACAATGTCAACAAGGAGTTAAGAGTTGAATTTAGGGCTCCGATCTGATAAGCATTGACAGAGAATTTTTGTCGACTGAGAAATTGGTAAAGGAAATGGAGCGTGAGGGAAAAACACTGATTTTGATCATTTTGAACAATCCCAAAAACTGAAATTTTGTAGTGAGCAAACCGGTGTCGTTTGGATATTTAGACATTTTCTATTAACCGAGGAAAATGCACAAAGATAATTTAAAAAAATGAAAGTACACGGTGATAGACAATGTTTTAAGAACCGGACCGGCTGATTCAACTGAAATTGATAGGCTAGATCGGTCCATTCTAATTACCTGGCCCCATCCAAAATCCGGGAAAACACTTAAGTCATTCAGTTGGGTATCCGGTCACTTAGATGACCCGAATCAGATTTTTCGAGTTCATAATTTTTTTTTTATTATTGTCTAGCACAAAACTGCTCTGTTTTGTTTTATTCAAATACGGCATAAAAGCAGCGCATTTCTCTTTTTATTTTTTTTAATAATTATTATTATTATCATTTGTATAAATAAAATTTATTATAATAATAAGTTAATAACAACATATATTATTATTTAAAAATTAAATAAATATGAATTATTATTTATATTATAGTAAGTTAAAATTTAAAAACTCATCAAATTAATATTAAATTAAAATAAATAATTATCAATTTATTAAATTTATATAAAATTAAATAAATTAAAATCCAAACTAATATAAAAATTTTAAAAATAAAAATGAATAGAAATAAAGATAAAAAATTTAATTTAACAAAAATTATATATATATAGTCATATATGATTTTATTTAATTATTTGCTTTTTATTTATGAGAATTAAATAAAATTTAAAAAATAAAATAAAAGAATTAATATTAAATTAATTAAAATTAATATATTCATTTATATTTTTTATTATATAATATTAATTTAATTATTTCAGTTTTCATTTTGATTCAATCGGTAAATCTTTGATTTTTTATTTTTATTAATTTTTTGACAGATTGAATCTAAGAATATTGATGATAAATAAAAAATAAAATTTTATCCAACTTTCTCACAAGCTTCATTTATTTTAATAAATTAGTTACAATTTAAAATTAGTTTAGTTCTTAAGTTGATTAGATAATTTATAATAAAGTTTAATACAAGTTTAGTTAAAATTTGATTTGAATTAAGAACAAAACTAACTTTGGTATTGTAAATTGGAAAAATAGTATGGTGTTCTAAAATTTGAACTCAATTAATTCAAATTTAAAAAAGCTAGTTCTTATAATAACTTCAAGTTTAATTTTGCTATTAGGAATCGATTATTTGCACTTCCCTCAATTCTGCTTGCATTTTCACTAGCCTTATAATAATATTATATTGAAAATTAAATAGATAAAACTAAATAAGTGAATGACGACGTTGCCCATTATGACTGAGAAAGAAACTATATCTTCACAAGTCTGATTCAAAGAAGGAAAGATTTGACAGCGAAAGGAAGATAAACTATTATCACAAAACTAGTGGGAGTGCAGATACACTTTGGTGGAGTGGGAGTAGCTGCCATTATTCTCCATTAAATTCAAATTTGAATTGATGGAATTTGAGGTAAAATATTATCAGTATCTATTTTTTTTATAAGATTTAAATTTATAATTTTATTTAAAAATAATAAAATTTTTACCAGTTAAATTATAGCGAACCTTTATTATTATAAATTATAAGAAGAAAACTAGTTTAATTCTTAACTCAAATAAATTTTTTTACTTTTGCTAAACTAATTGAAGCTAACAATGTTAAACATAAATTCACATTATACCAAATTTACTTGTTGTGTCGAAGAATAAAAACAAGAATAATATTTTATAGTTAGTTAAACTTAATTTACTTAAGACAAGGAAACAATCTTAAATGGAATCTCAACATAAACATTTTGCAACATCCTGTATTTTATTTAACATTTTGATTATTGTTTTTTATTTTATTTTATTCTAACTTAAGGATGATTTCAATATTGTGGAATAAAAAATTTATTAATTTAGATGTATTTTGTTTAATTGTTATTCATCAAAATCTCACATATTTATAATTTAATTGTATTTTATTAATCAAATAAATATTTTTTAGGACTTATTTATTAAATAAATTTACTTAATTGTTGGGGAAAAAAAATTAGTTTTCTCTTAATATTTATATCAAGTACCCATTTAATAATATTTCAACAACGTGGATGATATTCTTAAAATTTTCAGTTGAAAAATATTATTTTTCAATTTTGAGCTAAAAAATTGTTTTAAATTTTTTTCCATTGTACATATATATATATATATATATATATAATAAAGTTAATATGAAATGTTGTTTTTAAAATTTTTTTCACCATATATCAAATAACTATTTTAAAAATTAAATTTATATTAGCTTACATAATATATTTCTATAAATTTCAATTAAAAATTTATACAAATTAATATATATAATATTTTATATTATTTTTCAACTAATCTATAAATAATAAAGTTAACTTCATAAATTTTTAATATCAATATTAAAAAGTAATATTTAAAATTTATAAATAATAATAATTTATAAATAATAAATATTTCTAAAAAATAAATTAAATAAGAAATATAATAAAAATACGAGTAAAATACCTTCCCATTGTTGGTATTATTTTAAAATTACTTTCAAGTGTCAATTTTTCTAATTTAATAATAGACAATCTTAAAAATATATTTAAATATAATTTAACGATAAATGCATGTTACTGAATAAGAGATTCATAATCGATTTCTCATATCCAATACTTAAAAAAAAATAATAAAAAAAAAAGAAGGGAATCTTAAAACCTTATAATCAAAATTTATATGGTATAAAAAACAAACCTACATTCAAGCCAACCAAAAAAATATAATAGACACAATATAAAAATTGATTTACAAATCAATCAATTTCATTTCTAATATTTTTAAAATTAGACCGATTAAAAAATTAATAAAAATAGAAGGTCAAAAAATTAAAAATTCGATTATAATTAAATTAGTTATATATATATATAATTTGACATTTATTATATATACGATGAAAATAAATATGATATAATTATAATTAAATTAAAATTTTATATGAAATTATATTTTTTACGGCGTCAATTCGATCACATTAAATTAAAAATTATATATATATATGTAGTAAGTTACGAACATTTATTTGTTCAAACATTTGCTCACGCGATATGTAATATGTAATATTATTATGATTTTGGCGTCGGATAGATTTTAGCATGAGATAAAATTAAAATAAAATTATTGAAATTTTTTTAATTTCTTTTAACTAAAAAAAATATTATTTTTATTTATAAAAATAACGTTATTTTAATAAAAAAAAAGTGATAAGTTGGAATAGAAAAAATTAATACGGTTAAATCGATTCATTGGTTAATTAATTTTTTAATTAATTTTAAAAAAATGAATAAATAGAGATTGATTAAACTGATTATTGATTTAATTTTTAATTTTTTTAATTCATGGATTAAGTTCGGTTTTGACAACTTTGGTGATTGCAGCGAAATTGAAATTTGAGACTTGAGGATTGAAATCATCAAGTCAGCTCTCATAATAGAAAGCTAGAAACATCTAGAACACTAGAATAATAATTCCACTAACAAATGATTTCAACTTTCAAATCCTATTCTCAAGAGGAGCAGGATACACCACGCAACCAAACACAGACTGAGAAGGGTATCTGAACCCCCCCTTCTCTCTGGCCCACGCCAGCCCTCACCTTCTTTGCCACTTGTCCTCTCTCTCTCTCTCTAAAAACCTCTTTTGTTTGGAGAGAAATGAACACACCGACTCTTGACCATTCCATAAATCTCATCGAGTTTGCCAAACCCTAACGCACCCATCTATAACAACTGTCAACCCCAAACCACCACAATCCTCTCCTTTCCTCATCTCTACTCTTTTCGATCGCACCCGCTCCCTTTCTTTCCTTTTTCGACTCGGTATCTTCTTCTTTCTCTATCTAAAACAATTCCTTGCTTGCATTTAACTGTTTACGTTTTAAATACCTGAAAGTCACATTAAGATTGCTGGTGCCTATTTGGCTTCTGAGAGAAAAGAAAAGAGAAAAATGAAAGAAATATACTTTTTTTTTTTTGGTTTGTGTTAATGTTAAGCTGGTCGATTAATTAATTGTTAATAACTTTTTTTTCCTGAACTAACGAGAATATAATTATATTAGATTTATATTTTTAAGGTTTTAAAATAATTATTTTTTACTGCTAATTTTGACGAGAATGGGATTGGATGTGAACAGCTCACCGCACTATATGCTTCCTAGCAAGAGAGCTGGTGGAGGAGAGGTTGTTGTAGAAGAAGAAGGGCCAATCCGTAGCGCCACCGAATCTCTCACCAAAAAGCCTCGCATCGAATCCCTTGAATCGGCCGCGGCCAACACCGAATCAACCGGAACCACGGGTAACGTTAAGAGTACCGATTCCGCCACCACCGCCACCGCCACCACTACCACTAACAACATCATCAACAACAACAACAATCACAGTAGCGGCAGCCTTGAATCGTCGACCATGACTCTGGGTAACGGGAACTCGCAGGACGATATTGATGAGGATCTTCACAGCCGTCAGCTTGCTGTGTATGGTCGCGAGACCATGCGGCGACTATTTGCGTCCAATATCCTCGTATCAGGGTTGCAAGGTCTTGGCGCTGAGATCGGTATGTAGGATCTCGGATTTTTTTTTTCAATGATTGATTTTACTTGTATTGGTTTTTGGTTTTGTGGAATACTGAATTTATGCCAATATATGCTGGAAGCTTTGTGCATTTATTTTACATTTGCGTTTTCTCTTTTAGGTTTTAGAATATGAAATTATTTAAGAAAGCTGAGTAATACTTTGAATACTTTTGCTAACCTAGATCAGGTGGATTATATTTGATATTGGCTCTAAAAAATGGACATTCCTGTGACTGATCTATTATGGGATTACAGATGGACAATAAATACTTAAGGAATAAATGATCATTTTTTAATTTTTCCGAATAATATTTTGAATACTTTTGCTAACCTAGATCAGGTGGATTATATTTGATATTGGCTCTAAATAATGGGTATTCCTGCGACTGATCTATTATGGGATTACAGATGGATAACAGATACTTAATGAATAAAAGATCATGGTCTTAATTTTTGGAAACTGGTTTTATTTTCCTTGCAGCAAAGAACCTGATTCTTGCTGGGGTCAAGTCAGTGACCTTACATGATGAGGGGGTTGTTGAATTGTGGGACTTGTCCAGCAATTTTGTTTTCACTGAAGATGATGTGGGGAAGAATAGAGCCCTTGCTTCTGTCCAAAAATTGCAAGAATTGAATAACTCTGTAGTGATTTCTACTTTAACAACTGAATTGACCAAGGAGCGACTCTCTGATTTTCAGGTGATCATTCTTTAATTCAGTTCATCATAGAATTGTATGTATGTATAAACATCATTGATCATATGTTAATTCTTTTTAAGGGACTTCTCGAAATACTCTTCTGCTGTGCATGACTGATATTAACTAGAATAATGATATTAGTTTGACTGAAATTTTGTAACAGGATGATTGATCACTTGTTTGCTCCTTACAAAATGATGTTTGCCAATTAGCATTCATTTCAAACATACATGCCTGAATAAACATTAGAGGGTCTTCCTTCTTTCACAGGATAAAATCTGGGTCGTTCTTCACAGGATAAAATCTGTCTAGTCTATGAGATTTGTGAATATCATCTTTAACACAGCTAATATTCAGAAGTTTGAAGAAGGCAGTTGCTGCTGTAACCAGTTTGTTGTTCTGTCATCTGTGTTATATTTACAGGTGTCATTGATGCTGACTTTATAATATTGTTGGTTTTGCATGTTAGCTGATTACCTGCAAATGTACATATATTTGCATGTTTTAGAATTCAGTTTCCTTCATCAATAAATTATTGCTTAGAAAAAATAAGTCATTCTGTCATTTTGTAAAGGATATTCACATATCCATAAATGTACTCATTTGTATATACTTTTAAAGGTCTCATCATTTAATAACTTTGGAATTTTATTTACGGTTTATAGGCTGTAGTATTCACTGACATCAGCTTAGAGAAAGCAATTGAATTTGATGACTTCTGCCACAATCATCAGCCTCCTATTGCCTTCATCAAATCTGAAGTACGGGGTCTTTTTGGTAGTGTGTTTTGTGACTTTGGCCCTGAGTTTGCAGTGCTTGATGTTGATGGCGAGGATCCGCATTCAGGCATAATTGCGTCCATCAGCAATGATAATCCTGCTCTTGTTGCTTGTGTGGATGATGAGAGGCTTGAGTTTCAAGATGGGGATTTGGTTGTGTTCTCTGAAGTTCAGGGAATGACAGAACTGAATGATGGGAAGCCAAGAAAGGTTACAAATGCAAGACCATACTCATTCCAAATTGAGGAAGACACCACGAATTATGGTGCATATGTGAGAGGTGGCATTGTGACTCAAGTCAAGCAACCCAAAGTGTTGAACTTTAAGCCTTTGAGAGATGCGATTAAGGATCCAGGAGATTTTCTTCTCAGTGACTTCTCCAAGTTCGATCGTCCTCCTCTCTTGCACTTAGCATTTCACGCATTGGATAAATTTATTTTAGAATTGGGACGTTTTCCAGTTGCTGGATCGGAGGAGGATGCTCAGAAATTTATATCTCTGGTCAGCAACATCAATGATAACTCAACAGATGGGAGGCTTGAGGAGATTAACCCAAAAATTCTGCGTCATTTTGCATTTGGTGCTAGGGCTGTACTGAATCCGATGGCTGCTATGTTTGGTGGTATTGTTGGACAGGAAGTTGTGAAGGCCTGCTCGGGGAAGTTCCACCCTCTTTTTCAGGTAGTTATCTTTCCATTTTTATTTTTTATTTTTATATTTCATTCTTAATGTGGGATGAGGATCTGATACGATAGCATATTGGTTTTTGGTTGAAATTATGTCAGTCTACTGGAAAACTGTCTGTCAATTGAGTGAATTAATTTTCTATTGGATTACCTGCTAGTCTCAAAACTATTTAATTCAAGTGTCATATGTTGTTTATATTTATATTGAGGCTCGCTGATGTGCATATATTTTCTAATCTTTGTGAACAGTTTTTTTACTTTGACTCGGTGGAGTCCCTCCCTACAGAACCTTTGGATCCCAATGATTTGAAGCCCTTAAATAGCCGCTATGATGCACAAATTTCAGTCTTTGGATCTAAGCTCCAGAAAAAGCTGGAAGATGCTAACATTTTTATGGTAGGATCTGGTGCCCTCGGGTGCGAGTTCTTGAAGAATGTGGCTTTAATGGGGGTCTCTTGTGGCGCGGAAGGGAAGTTGACAATTACGGATGATGATGTCATTGAAAAGAGTAACCTAAGCAGGCAGTTTCTCTTCCGGGACTGGAACATTGGGCAGGCTAAATCAACAGTCGCTGCTTCTGCTGCTGCTTTGATTAATCCTTGCTTAAACATTGAAGCATTGCAGAACCGTGCGAGTCCTGAGACTGAGAATGTGTTTGATGATACCTTCTGGGAGAATCTGAGTGTTGTTATAAATGCTCTAGACAATGTGAATGCCAGGCTTTACATTGATGCTAGATGTTTGTATTTCCAAAAGCCCCTGTTGGAATCAGGAACCCTAGGTGCCAAGTGCAACACTCAGATGGTTATTCCTCATCTGACTGAAAATTATGGTGCCTCACGAGATCCACCTGAAAGGCAAGCTCCAATGTGCACAGTTCACTCGTTCCCGCACAACATAGATCATTGCTTGACATGGGCTCGATCAGAGTTTGAGGGTTTGCTTGAGAAGACACCTGCCGAAGTAAATGCTTATCTAAGAAATCCAAAAGAATACAATTCGGCCATGAAGAATGCTGGTGATGCACAGGCAAGGGACAACTTGGAGCGTGTTCTCGAGTGTCTTGAGAAGGAGAGATGTGTAGAATTCCAAGATTGCATCACCTGGGCTCGTCTGAAGTATCTCTCTTTTTTTTCCTCCCTACATTATAACATTACTTTTTCTTAACTAGGCTTCTGATGGCATGTTTCTAATTGAACCAGATTTGAAGACTATTTTGTTAACCGTGTGAAGCAATTGACATACACTTTTCCCGAGGATGCATTAACCAGTAATGGAGCTCCATTCTGGTCTGCTCCCAAGCGTTTCCCCCATCCACTAGAATTTTCTACTGATGATCAGAGTCACCTCCATTTCATTATGGCGGCATCCTTCCTGCGTGCCGAAACATTTGGCATTCCAGTTCCTGATTGGGTCAAGTCTCCTAAGAAATTAGCTGACGCTGTCAGCAAAGTGACAGTCCCCGGATTTGAGCCTAGGAAAGATGTGAAGATTGAAACTGATGAGAAAGCTACAAGCCTCCCTGCTTCATCAATTGATGATGCTGTTGTAATTGATGAATTGATTATGAAATTAGATAATTGCCAGCAGCAGTTATTGCCAGGTTTCAGGATGAATCCAATTCAGTTTGAGAAGGTTTGTGCCCTTCCCATTTGGGCTATAAATTATTTTTCATGTAGAGCGTGGAAGTTTTCAGCTGCATATTCATTTGTTTATCCATTTGCTGTTGGGCACTTCTAGGTCTGACCGATTTCTACTTGATTAGATTTTTGTTTGTGTGGTTGAGAATTTGTTAGCATTTGTTTTTACACACACGTGTCTTAGATGGAAAGAAATGTCTTTCTTTCCTTTCCTACAAATAAGTTTTGTCTATGATATTCTTGAAGTGGTGCAAGAAAATATTTTAGTAATCCCTTGGTGCTCTTTATAATAGACTCACTATGCCAAACTATTTATATTCTCCAACACAAGTAGTGGCTTCTTTTTGTCCTCAAGTGGTGGATTTTTTATGAATGGGAGTGCTGTACCTAGTTGTGCCTGTTCCACTTTAGGCATCTTATCATAGCAATTAATATACAATATTGCCCTTCCAAAAGGGGCTGTCATATGCATTATTTTAACCTTTAATACCCTTGCAATATACTTCATGCACAGGATGATGACACGAACTATCATATGGACTTGATAGCTGGACTGGCAAACATGAGGGCAAGGAATTATGGCATCCCTGAAGTTGACAAGCTTAAGGCTAAATTCATTGCTGGAAGGATCATCCCAGCAATTGCAACCTCTACTGCTATGGCAACTGGTCTTGTTTGCTTGGAGCTGTATAAGGTTCTGGATGGAGAACACAAACTGGAGGACTACAGAAACAGCTTTGCTAACCTGGCACTTCCTCTGTTCTCCATGGCTGAGCCAGTTCCACCAAAGGTGATCAAGCATCAAGATATGAGCTGGACAGTGTGGGATAGGTGGATTTTAAGGGATAATCCAACACTAAGGGAGCTTCTTGAATGGCTACAAAGAAAAGGCTTAAATGCATACAGCATTTCTTATGGCAGCTGTTTACTTTATAACAGCATGTTCCCTAGGCATAAAGAACGCATGGACAAGAAGTTGGTTGATCTGGCTAGGGATGTGGCGAAGGCTGAATTGCCTTCATATCGAAGACACTTCGATGTGGTGGTTGCTTGCGAAGATGACGAGGACAATGATATTGATATACCTCAAATTTCCATTTATTTCAGATAGGCTATCTTAGGATGAAAGATGAGCGATATAGCACTCTGGTTATGGGTTATGGATTCCAGTTGATAAGAACAAATGAATGGGATATTTAATATTATGGCAATTTCAAATATTAATTACAAGTTACGCTAATTTGATGCTTCCTTTGCATTTGTGCGCGCTGCAAGTTATGTGCAGCTACTCCTTTAATGTTTTATATTTTTGGTTGTGTGTATATAGATGAGACCTATCCAGTTTGATCTTGATTATTTTGCTTGGAGTTCGAGATAAAATAAGCTTTTTAAGTCCTTATTGCCATATTTTACTAGTACGTACATGGTTTGGTGCTTGTTGGAACGACCACCACCGCTGGCTCTGGCTTGTGCTGGACCGGGGAAAATGTTTGAAAATATTGTACTTATTAAATCAATTATTTATTCATATGATGAGTTAAAAAGGCTCAACTTTTTAATTTGATAAGTTTCAATAGTTACTTCATCGTGTAATAGGTCAATTTAATTATATTCTCATGTGATAAATTCAGCTGATGATCAGTTAGGACGATGAACTTTGAGGCTCATAATTAATCTGCGAGCTACATGTGTTTATTTGCAGTCGTTCAGGTTAATAATACCACCTAGAAAGTCAAATATTAGATGTTCTGACAAGTAGAAATATTGTGCCCTGCATCTTTTGGACCCATTTTGTATAAATTCAGGGGTTGTTTTCAATTCAAGTAGGCAGTCGGTCTTTATTGGTAATGAAGTTCCACGTATTCTCGTAATGCTAATCCAGGCAGTTTTTAAAATAAGGACAGTCTAAAATCTCATCCCTTATTTTTTATTTTATATATTTTTTTATATTTTTTTAATATTTCATCTCTTATTTTATATATTTATTTATATTTATTTTTTATTTCATATATTTATTTATATTTATTTTCTATTTTATACAGTTCTTTGAGCGTCATATTAATTTTTATTAAAATATTTTAAAAGCTAATAATTTTTATAAATAATGTGAAATAAAAAAAATTATATAAAATATAAAAAAAAAAATAAGTGTATAAAATAAGAGATAAAAAAAAAATATATGAGATAAAAGATAAAATATTAAATATAAAATATTAAATACTACGTATGATTAAGATTGATCTAAAATTATATTTTCCACAACTTTTGAAAATGTTAGGCTTAGATTCGACGAGGAAAATTACAATCTGGTCCCGTACAGGCAAAGGAATTGTTTGAATTTAATTCTGTCCAATATGAGTTGTTAAAGTTTGTTTGTGATTGTGTTTTGATATTTGTAGAAATTTGTCGTTTCTATATGGACTGTGGGTTCACAGTTAATCTGTATAAATCTATAATTCTGTGTACGAAATAAGAATTTTCAAATGTATAATTTGTATCTGATACACATATATTTACTTAAAGAAAGAATCCTGAAGCTGCTAATTAGCTTCTTAATTTGAAAATATTTTTAATTTCTCCACGCAGAAATTCTCAGCAATGGAGTTCCCTTCCACTCCAAAATCATCTCATTGTTCCGGTCCCCTCCAATTCTCACCCCATAACAATCCCCTTTTCCTTTCACCATTTCTCTACCTTCTTCCAAGCTTTCTCTGCTTATTCTCCAACCTTCCAGGCTACTTCCTATCTCAAACTTGCACCCTTCCTCAATATCTATCCATCTTTGGAACCAAACATGGGAAGATATATAAGGGGCCACAAACAGACATTCCAAGGCCATTCTAGCTTCTGCAAGATGGCCTGGAAAATTAGACTCTATTGATTCAAGAAGAGCTTGGTACTTCATCATATTCCCTTCAAAAAATGACCCAAACCCAGAAAAATTCCTACAACTTTCCCAAGAATCTCCATCTCCATCTCCAAATATTAAAATGCCCTTATTACTGCCCATCAATTCTTTAGCTACTCTTAAAAATTCATCCACCAATTTTGTACTCCTTACCCTCCCCATGTGAGGAAGTCCTACCATACAATTAAAGGCTAACAATTCTTTTTTACCTCCTCTTTTCTTTCTTCTCTTTATCTCACTCACCAAATCTTCAACTCCCATCTCCTCCACCTTCAACTTTAAACCACACATTCTAGCATGATCAATTAGTCTTCTTTTTGCCTCCTCAAAACACCAAATCTCCATTTCCCATTTAACTGTCGTCAATTTCACTTCTTTGTTTAGGCTTGCCAATGCCTCAATCATTGGAGGCCATTGAACACCACTTCCAATATCAAAATCTACTATATGTATAGTCTCTGTGTCAGGTGGCATAGCTTCAAGAATTGCTGAATTAGCACCAAAATGAGCAAATCTCCCGTATGGGAATATTTGATAAAATGCCTTGAAAGCTGTTTCAAAGTTCTTGGAAGCTTCTTGTTTTAAATAATCCCCAAGATTGTCCTGTTTAGACAAATTGAACGCTAAACGCATTAAGGGTTCACCAGATAAGCTAACTTTCTCACTTACACATGTCATAATCACATCTGCAAGATCACTCTGTTTTTTCTCCATGGCTTCTCCATAAGCCTTTAGGAGATGGTGAACACTTAATTGGCTGTTAAGCTCTGATTCTTCCCTTGGCAAGATTAATGATAATGGTGTTGCAGCAGCCAATGATGCCTCACTGGACTTGATTGAAGGAGTTGGACTCCACCCATCTTTCCCTTCACTAGACAATTCACTATCACTTAATTGCCTAAATATGAATTCCATTTCGCCATCAGAATTAGGCAAATTAGGTTCAAAATCTTGTGTGTCTAGCAAGAAATCCTCCACAGATAACATGGGTTGGAAGTGATCATCACTAGAAGACGAAGATTGAGCAAATTCAATTGGGAAGATAGTAGAAAAACAGGGGATTGAAGAAATATCAGAGGAATCCTCTGGAGTTGAAAATGACGAAGAGAATTCATAAGCATTGACATGGGAATCATCCATTTGCGTAAGACCATAGTACTGATCATCACCAACTTGATCAAAAATTGAATTTATGATATTGTAGAATGGCCATGAAGGCTGGGTGAAATCTTTAGAATCCATCATTAATCTTTGATTTTCTGATGAAAATTTATGAATTTTCAGGGGAAAACAGAGAGAGAGAATGAGAGAGTTTGGGTTGGGAGGTTGAATTTTGTTGCGAATAATAGTGATATTTATATTAGACAAAGGGTGAATAGTGTAGAGAATTACTACCAATCACTTTCACTCGCTTTCTTAAGAGTTCTATTCCTACCAAGTTCCCATCTTATTCTTCTTCCTCTCCTGGCAGCTTCTTGGAGCCATTTAATTATTAATTATTATATATGCATTATTTCAAGCATATCTATTCACAGATATTCAAATTCCAAATAATATAGGTATATTTGATCATCTAAAAAAATGAAAAATAAATAAATATTGAATTTATTGCTTTGTTTTAATTTTATCTATTAAAATAAAAATTACTTTGATATTATAATAAAAATATTTGTGTCTTATAGTAATATTCGTATGATAAATGATATAATATTTATTAAATTTCATTAATTTTCATGCTACTAATGAAATTATTAACAGTTTATTTTAAATTTGATATTCAAATATTAATGTTCTAATTCAAGTATTGCCTAATCTTATAAAAATAATTATCTATTCATTCATTAACTAAAGTAATAAAAAAAAAAAACAAAAGGAAATTACCTTTCACTATTGCGTGGCTTACAATATTTATAATTATATTCTTAATCATGCTATTAATTAATATTAAAATTTTAATCTCTCTTACTTTAAGGGAATTACCTTTCACTTGAGAGTCGTAAGAAGACCAATGTTAAAACCAATTACTGGGACATTGACTTGAATGTGACCCATTCATGCAGTGACAAGAAAATATGTATTATTAATTTTGAAAACCTTATTATTAAATTAAATTATATAATAATATTATTTTGAAATAATTAAATTGTATATGTAGCTATTATGGAGGATATATCTTGTATTCATCAATGTATACATTTTTTTATTAAGAAAAAAACAAATTTACATTCAAATTTAATATATATGTAAACTTCATGGGGTCTACAATTTACTATCTTAATTATAAAAAGGTCAATTTTTAAGACCTCAGCGTTTACCATTTAATTGTCTGGTAATATGTTATACAAATCAATATATATAATATTTTTTATAATTTTTCAATTGGTTCATATATATAATTAACTTGATCCTTATATATATTTTTTTGGATTACTATTCAAAATTATTAAAAATTAATATTTAAAATTAATAAAGAATAATAATTTTATATATTATAATTGATTAATTATTATTATTATTATTATTATTATTATTATTATAATTAAAGATTTCAGGTTGATATGAATAATAAAATGGTTAATATATTCTCATAAACTATTTTACTGGCTTTTTCGTTGCCTAATATAAGCCCACAAATGGGGGGATCTTTTCGACTACTTAAAAACATCAACATGCACAAATGCAATTAATGTAATTTATTTGGGTACAAAAAAAATTCTCAAAGAAAAATAAAATTACATTATGAGTTGCATAATTGCATATTCATCTATACGGAAAAATGCAATGTTACCCCAAGTTTATACTCCTACCTATTTTTTATATATATCTCGTAATTTAATTATTTTGTAAATCTAATGTTACTTCACTACATGAGAGGAAAAAAATATTATACATTATATTTAATCTTAATTAGTTAAAGGAAAAGTTGAAAATTAAAGCTATATAAGAGTTTGACGCAACCGCATGAAAATTTCTTATTGTTTTTAAGGCTGTCTTTTTTTATGTTGTTGGAGATTAATTAGCTTCCGTCAAAATAATAATAATAATAATTAGCACCAATTATATGTATTTTATCCAATGCGGGGACATTATAAAGATTATCAATTTAATTTATCATATTAGATTATAAATTAATAAATAATATTATGATATATCGACATATTAATTATAATATATATTTTATAATTTAAATAATAAATTATAATATTAAATTTATAATGTCATTATTATTTAATAAATTTAATAATTATTAATAATTTATAATTTAATATTATAGACTAAATTCATTTTAAAATGGATTCTATGAATTTATTTACATGCGTGACCCTATTTTATACTCATGCATATAGTTATAATTAACACTTTAATTTTGATTATCTACATTTTCATATATTTTTTATTATTAATATTTGAATTACAAGGAATTTTTCTTAGAGAGTGAAAATTATCTTGGTTTTGGTTTGAATAATTTATTTTTTGGTTTATATTCAAGAAAGGTTATATAAACAGGCCAAAATAGTTCTAATATTTTTTTTATTAAATCCAATGAAAACTCTTATTATATTAGTGAATCTAAAACTTCTATTTTTTTTTATATATATATATTTTACATGGAAGTAAGGAAACTAATTAGCTGGTTCATTTTGATTGGTTGAATAATTTGTATTTTTGTTGAATTGATAATATATGTTTAAAAAATTTAATCATGAATGTTTATCCTTCAATAAGCAACTCTAATAATTATTCATCTTAATTTATCCTTAATCATCCTTATACAAGTTTTTAATTAAATACTCTCTCCGTTTTTTTTATCTGTCATTTTAAAAATTTATTCATTTTTATTTTTAATTGTCATTTTAAATTTTCAAAATAATATTTATCAATTTTTTTCTACTTTATCTTTATAATATTTAATTAGAATATAATAATTTAATTTAAGATAAAGTTAAGGATATAAGATTTAATAAATTATTTTGAATTTAATTAATAAGTGTCTTAATATATGTGTAAAATCTTAAATGATAGATAAAAAAAAAATTGGAAGGAGTATATATAACAAGGACCAATGAATTCTCAATCCTTGAATGTTGTTTCAGGATAAACTAACTAGATATGTTAGTTCGGCTGATGCTGGTTTGATTTGCATGCTTGCTTAATCTTTTTGTACGGACCTTGGGAATTTTATATATATTATCGAACCAGATTATGAAATCTCGTTATTTGGGCTTTAGCAAGGTTAATCCTCTTTTATACACGGGATGATACGAGTTAGTAGTTGATTGTGACATTACAGACATCCTGGCCATTTCTTTATGGCCGATCCTGATTTTTCATTAATTTGTTGTTTGAAATAAGACTTTCATTAAATAGTATTAAAATCGACTCTAAAATTAAAATTAAAATATTTTAAATCTAAAGCTCAATGAAAATTAAATTTATCACAAATAAAAAAGATGTATTTGACACTTAAATTTGAGTCCTAGTTAAAAACATTTTAATTTGTTAGAAGTTTTAATTTTTTTTATTGGAAAAAGGATTTGAATATCATTTTATTATCTTATTCAAAAAATACTCAATAAACTAAATTTATAAATATACAAGTACTATAAATCTTAATAATCATAAAAAAGTTGAAAATATATTAATTTTAGATAAAATTAGAAAATTAATTCTGAATGAATAAAAAAATTTATATGTAAAAAATTAACTTAAATTGATTTAGAAAATTTTTCTATATAAAAAATTGAATTTAAATGGATCAAATAATTTTTTTTTTATAAATTAATAAATTTTTTTTTTTTTTTTTTTTACTGAAATGACCTAAATCCATCCGACAAGTCTTATTCCTTAATATTATTTTGTAAACAGTTATATATCCTTGCTAATTATTCTGTGTTTCAATTGAGATATTCTTGAATTAAGCATACAAGAAAGATTGAGATTGAGATAATAGAGGCATCATATATTATGTATTAATTTTCCTTAACATGAAAGGATCTATTTTTTTTTTTTAAATGCATGTTGTAAGATAATTAATGGATTAAATTTTAATCATATATACATATATCCATCTTCAATGTACGTCTATTTGTGTTTTGTAAATCGGATGAAATCTAATTGTTGTGGTCTTTAGCTGTTTTGGCATAGAAGCCCCACAATAAATGGGATATTTCTCAATGGATTGTATCGCTGTCTTTAATCTCATTATATAAAAAATACATACAATATAACTTCATATATTATTATATGTGGATCCAAAAGATTGGTTTTTCTTTATTTATCCCTTAAGGATTAAGATATAAATATGATTACATTAAAGTATTTAATTAATTTTTTGACCTTCACCAATTGCATGTTAAGTCATTGCCACAATTAGGAAATACAATTAAAACACAAGTCATAAGAGGTGTGAATTTTCTTCTTCTTATTTTTATTTTTAAATAATTAAATTTTTATAAAAAATATGAATTCAAAATTATATAATTATAAAAGAAAAATATGAATATTATTGGATTAAATCGCATTATTATTTTCAGAATTAGTATAATGAAGTATTATTTATTTATATATTATTTTGTATCGAGGTGAGTATTTTATTATTTATTTTTCATATATACATATATAAGTATTGATAGTACATTTTACAGCTAGACTATAAATTAATTAAGGAAATACAATTTAAACTTGAGTTTTAATAATTAATGACATGTAATACTACTTAAGTTTGATAATACCCGAACCTTTGGCTTCATGTCATGGTTCAGTATAACGTGAATTTAATATAAATAGCAACACTATACCTTAAAATTATAAGCTATGATTTGGTACGGTTTGATATAAACTTTATGATTCAATTAAGGATATGATGATTTAATTAAAGATAAAAGTTTCAATTAAAATATGGCGATTCAATCAATACATGGTAGTTGGATTAAGACATAGTAATTCAGTTAAAAATGTAGTGATTCGATCAAGACATCATGCATGTAAATATGAATAAGGTTAGAATTGCTTGCAGTCCATAGCTTTTGCATGCATTATAATAATTTTATAAGTATGCTTTCAAATATTCTCCTACATGTTTCGTTGTTACTAAATCCCTTTAACATACAAAACTGTAAATATTAAATAAATGCCGCTAATAATGATTAATTTAGTGGTAATTATCTGTTAAAGAAGTTTAAAAAATTAAGCATTAATTTGAGTTTTATATACATACTTTAATTTGAAATTACAATTTACAATGCCTTTAGCAACAGATCAACATTAATATGTTTTGATTTCAATTAAGGTCGTGTACATCAAAGTCACGTAAAACTTAATAATAATAATAATAATAAAGAAACTAATGATATTGCCGACAAATCAGTTAGAAGTTCAATTGACATCATCCTCTCCAATTAACTTTATAAACTCTCTGTGTTTTACATGGCTAGGTATTTTTTTTCACCCAAAATATGGTGGTTTATTTATTTTTTTAATGGTTGGATTTTTTTTAGATCAGTATTTGAGAGGTAAATCTATAAATTTATAATATAAAAATGAAAGTATTTTATATAGTTATATTTATTCATGAGAAAAATGTATGTGAATTATAAATATATAAAAATTTATGTGATATATATATATGTAAATTAGATGTATGATACATTATAACTACAAATGTGTAATGAGTATTATATATAAGAAAATCATTGTCTATTTCAAGTGTACAGTTTTATTTTATATACTCAAATTGATAAATAATAAAATATTTTAATTAATATATATATATATATAATTTTCTTTAAAAACAGGACTCTATATATTATATATTATTAGTAGATAATAGAAGGATTTGTTTTTTAATGTTATTTTTTAAAAAAAGAATGGTTTTTTACCTTTTCATGCATGCATATACAGGAATAGGAATTTTGTCAACTGATTATAATTAGGAACGGCCAAAGCATGGATCAACGAGTCAACAACATAACCGGGTCCTATATTTTCAACCTTTGCATGAAATTTAGAATCGATTCTCTCCATTATCGTGAGTAATATCTGTATATTTTCCTTGTTAAATTATTAAAAAGAAAAAAAAACAAAAAAAAAAAAAGCTAATTTAGGACAAAACCACCTCACGGATATAAACAATATATAATTAAGTTGAAGGGGTCATAACTCATAAGATTAATAGTTTGAAGTATTATAATTAATTAGGAAGTAATTTCCTTCAATTTGTTTTTAAGTTGCCAATAGAAAGAGACATGTATAGCGATGAATATTTAAGTAGTTGGTAATCTTTCTGGCATGAAAATATCTCAACTTTTGTTCTTTATGTTATCCACAATAATTCATATATAACTAATTAACATTTAACCAATTATACTCACATCTCTTATTTACTATATAAATATATAATCAAATTAGTTAATCTCCATCTAAAACAAGTCAGTTTTCAATTAATTACCCTTCTAAAATATGTTGGAACCCAACCTTTTTCAGCTTCCTTGTCTACAAGACTCTAACTTTTTATTATGTCTTGATCACGATTATGCAAATCATGCACTAGAAATTCATGATACTTCTTACATTAATACAGACCACTTTGAGCTCTCTGATATTGAATTTGTGGATGTTCCGTAAATTCATGGAGTGGATGAAAATATGATGAACTTGGAATTTCCATTTGATGATTTCGAGGAATTAGAGCTGATTTCGAGTCAAGAAAGGGAAAACATTTGTAAATGGTTAAATGACTCTAAAGAACAGGAAAATGATTCTTCCTTCAGCCTTAGACCAAGTGATGGTTTAGTCTATGCTCAACCGCTCACCATGCCAGAAGAAGTCTCAGAGATCAATAATCAACTCAGCCTGAACCATCTTGCCAATGCTTATGGAGAAGCAACGGAAAATAATCAAACAGAACTTGCAGAGGTTATCACACGACGCATTAGTCAAAAAGTTAGTCCAATTGCAGCGATCGTATTTGTTAGACTTTTGTATTATGCATTTCAGGATTATGATAATCAATTACATTTGATCAACAAGAAGCAGCAACAAGTAGACTATCTTAAGCAAGAGTGTAACAAGAACATTGTATTAGCTTTCGAGGCGTTTTATAAGATTTTCCCTTATGGAATGATTGCTCATTTTACAGCTAACTCAGCGATTCTTGAAGCTAAACTTCATGACAATCAGATTCTACACATAGTAGACTTCGACATAGGAGAAGGGGTTCAATGGTCTTCGATAATGATTTCTCTTCCTCCACAAACTTCTTTAATCATTACTGCAATCAAGTGGGAACCGAACGAGGATTATTCTAGTTCGCGGAGAGGTTTTGAGGATACAAAAAGGAGACTTCAAGATTCCGCGGACTCATTAGGTATAATGTTGAATGTAGAGGAGATAGAGTTGCAAGATTTGACTAAAGAAATGAAGAGAATGAGAAAATTAGTGAAAGAAAAGAAAGAATGGTTAGTCTTTAATTGTATGTGGGCACTTCCCCATATGGGAAGGAGAAGAAGTAGAAAACAAGTAATGGAGTTTTTAGCAATGGCTAAGGATTTATTATTATTAGCTAATTATAGAGGTTTAGTGACATTTGGTTATGGAGGTTATAATAATTATTGTGATAGTTTTGGATCATTCTTTGAGAGTTACATGCAACATTACCAAGCTTTGTTGGAGTCAATAGAAAGTAATTTCCCCATTTTTCTTGGAGAAGCTAGATTATCAATGGAGTGTTTGTTTCTTGCTCCTTATGTTTCCTCTTTTACCATGATGGAAACATGGAGGGAAATTAAGGAAGGAAATAATGGTGATTTTATGAAAGAATTTGGGTTTAAAGGATTGAGAGTGAACAACCATAGCTTAATGGAAGCTAAAGAAATGGTGAGAGGTGGAAAGACTACTTTATATAGAGTGGTGATTGAAGGAAAGAATAACAATGAGATGGTCTTGGAGTGGAAAGGAATTCCATTGGTAAGAGTTTCTGGATGGAGATTGTGAGCCTTTGTTCAAATTTTAATTTTAGTAGACATATAAAAAAAAATTAGAGAGAATAATTAAAATGTTAAATAAATTTGACAAGATTATAAATTAACATGTGCTACTTATATAATTTTTTATTAATTAAATAATTAAATTGATTGTTCATTGATTCTTTAAATTATTAATCAAATTGTAGAATTGTTACGCAATTAATGATAGATGCATATGATTTACAGTTCTTTTAATTGTATTTAGTAAAGTAATTTAATTTACTAATAAATTGGAAATGCTAATACCAAAATTTCTGGTCAAACTCAATTTTTTGTTGGTGGATTACAGTATTAAATTTTGGGCTGATACTGGGTTGAGGGCATTCTCGTTTTTATAGCATTTCCGGCCCATGTGGAGCCCAGCATAGATTTATCTTAACTTATAAGCCTTAGATGAATTGAGACTAGACAATCGAGTAGTGACCATGTTAATTTGTATAGTTGATCTGACTAGTCAAATATAAATTCCCCCGTGCGCCGAAACTTCATATTTAGTTAAAATTATTCGATAAGGCAAAAATATATATACCTGTATAAAAGTAACATGGATCCATTTTTTTTTATTTTTCTGAATCACTAAATGACTCTATTATTTTTAATTATGAGATTAATCTAAATTTGAGATTTAATTATAGTTCAAACTCTTTATTTCTTTTTAAAAATGTGTTTAAGGAGATTCAATTTAAAAATTCTCTCCATAAATTTAATTTGCATTACTAACTGAATCACAACTTATAAATAATGTAGATCTACTCTATTCGAAAAAGAGTTCACCTAAATATATTTTTATCCTATAAGTAATAAGCAGTTATTAGTTTGCATTAATAATTCAATTTAATTCAATAAGAATTAATAAACCGTTATCTCAAAAGTCAAAGGAAGAGAATTTACTAACCACCCGAATTAATGATTATAGTGACTAAATAAACAACCAAAGAAATAATCAATAACCAATTAATCAATGTGTCATGTACTCCATGCTAATAGTATAATAATACTAGTAATTAAGACACCACATAGTTTAATTATGATAATAATCTAAATTTAAGGGTCAACTGTGTGCTATAATAATCTAAATTTTAGGGTCAACTGTGTGCTAACTTAATTAGGTCAAATGAATAAGTCATTCTTCCCCACACAAGACTTCCAATCAGCATTTCAACTTTGTGGAATTACATAGGATTTCTCATAAAATAAAGCCTAGAACGTACAGAAAATTCAAAACCTTCAATACACGGCACCACAGCAGTGCAAAGACACTGGGGTTACCCTTAGTTGCCTAGGTCTCTCCCCCATTGTCTTGGCTATTTCTGGTCCACATTTTGCCTACCTTCCAATCAGCTCGACTTTGACAATTCAACTCTGTACATCAATTTATTATTATTAGTAGAATTAATATTTTGGATCCAAATGAGTTGGAACTTACAATCTCATCATTTCTTTATACATATATCTAAGTTGAAGGCTAATAGATAAATCTCATCATCTCTCCTGTTTCTGTTATTTAATTTATTTACTATTTGGATAATGAAATAAGCTCTCCATAATTGAACTCCCAAAAATCCTACATGGCCCCTTTTATGAACTCTTTAGTTTTGCTCGTCTTCTTCTTGTTTTCTGTTATTGATCATCAAGCTCAATCTGTAGAATTCACTTTCAATGGATTCAATGGAAGCAAATCCAGTCTTCTCCTTGATAGAGCTTCCATCAAGCCTAGTGGTGCTCTAAGGCTTACTAACAGTACCCAAAATTACGTAGGACATGCATTCTATTCCAAACAAATACAAATGTTCAATAAAACATCACCAAATGCTATTTCTTTTAGTACCTCTTTCGTTTTCTCAATAGTCCCTCCAACTTCAGGCCAAGGAGGCCACGGCCTCGCCTTCACTCTTTCTCCATCCTTTGATATCCCTGGAGCATCTCCTGGCCATTTTCTTGGCCTATTCAATGATTCCAACAATGGAAATAGCACAAACCATATATTCGCAGTCGAATTCGATACAGTTAATGGGTTCAATGAAAACATAGATACAGATGGAAACCATGTCGGAATCAACATCAACAACATGTCTTCTGTTGCATCAAAGCCAGCCAGCTATGGCACCATTACCAACCCAGACAAAGAAGAAGAAATAGACTTGCATAAAGGAAATCCAATTCAAGCTTGGGTAGAATATGATGGTGTAAAGAAACTGGTAAATGTAACAGTATGTCCCATGAAGAAGCCAAAACCAACCAAACCTCTTATTTCTCATACTGTTGACCTAACCCAAATTGTTATCGAAAATATGTTTGTTGGTTTTTCTGCGTCCACAGGGAATAAAGTCAGCTCTCATTACATTTTGGGATGGAGTTTTTCCACCGGAGGAGCAGCCCCTGAATTGAATTTTTCTATGTTACCTATACCTCCAAAAGAGACAAATTCATCTTCTTTTCAAATTTCAGTAATTGGTCTTATAGTCGCGCTATGTGTGGTGACTGTTCTGTTGTTGGGGATTCTGTTTTCTCTAACAGTTTATAAACGAAAAAGGCTATTGGAGTTTGAGACTCTTGAAGATTGGGAATTGGAATGTCCACACAGGTTTCGCTATAAAGATTTGTATGCAGCAACTAAAGGTTTTAAAGAGAGTGAGATAATTGGAGTTGGAGGATTTGGTATAGTTTACAAAGCAGTATTGCCTAGTACTGGAAATGAAGTTGCTGTAAAGAAAATCACTCGAAATTCTATTCAAGGGTGGAAAGAATTCGTAGCAGAGATCGAAAGTCTGGGAAGATTAAGACACAGACATTTAGTTAATCTTCAAGGATGGTGTAAAAAGAAAAATGATCTTCTTCTTGTTTATGATTACATTCCTAATGGAAGCCTAGACTCTTTAATCTTCGGACCTAAAAAAGGCTTAATTTTAAGTTGGGAGCAAAGGTTCAACATTGTTAAAGGCATAGCTGCAGGGCTTTTGTATTTGCACGAAGAATGGGAAAAGGTTGTGATTCATAGAGATGTGAAGTCTAGCAATGTGTTAATAGACTCAGAAATGAATGGTAGATTAGGAGATTTTGGTCTTGCAAGATTATATGATCATGGTATAAATTCACATACCACAAATATTGTTGGCACAATTGGGTATATAGCACCAGAATTGGCTCGCATAGGAAAGGCCTCTACAAGTTCAGATGTTTATGCTTATGGCGTTCTTCTTATTGAGGTGGCTACGGGCAGAAGACCAATAGAGTCAGGGCAGTTCATATTGGTGGATTGGGTAATGGAATGCCAACAAATGGGGAAAATTCTTGATGTAGTCGATCAAAATTTGGAGTCAACTTCTGTGAATGAAGAAATTGAGTTGGTTTTGGAATTGGGTCTTATTTGTTCTCACCAGAAAGCTGAAAATAGGCCTAGTATGCGACAAGTTTTAAGATATCTTAATGGAGATGAGAAGCTTCCTGAAATACAAGATTGGGGATCCATTGATTCTTTTCAAAGAAGAGAAATTAATTCAAGATTGTTGCAAGTGAGTTCTGTTGAAATGACAAGCACTTCTTATAGATCATCTTCTGTTCACTATTTATCTACTAGTTCTATTGATGCAGGCAGATAGTATTTTTTTTTAGTAGTTAGTAGCGTAGCTCATCATCTTTTCTTAATTTTACCTTTATTTTTCTTTTCTTGTTTTAGCTTTTCAGGATATCATAATTCCCTGTTACTCACGCCAGATTTATTGTGACATGTTTAGTAATTAGCTTTTGAAACAATTGCCTCAGACGCGATATTTTCTTTCACTTTATTAATATTTTATATTATATTACTTACTAATATATAGAGAAAAATAACATAAAAAATATTTATATATTCAATAATAATATAAATTTTCAATCAATAATAAATCATTTAAAATATATATTTTTTAAGAAAAATTCATTGTTAAAAACAATTTTTTTTTTTAAAAGATGCAATAAAATTATATTTGCCACTATTTTTTAAAAATAATTAAAGCCAAAACAAAATAGAAAAATATTAAAATTCAAAGATATATTTCATAATATATTATACAACACTATAAATTATTAACCTCTTGAGGTCAAATTATTAAAAATAAATATATTTTTCAATGAAAACTTATTAATTATTAAAAAGAAATTAAAAAAATAATGTAATGAAATTATATTTGCCACTTTTTTTTAAATAGAAAAAACTGCAAAAAAAAATTAATTTAAAATATATCTCACAATATTTTATCAATCATCATAGTATAAACTAAAACTACAATATATATATGTGTGTAAATTAAAAAAAAATAAGAAATTTTAATCACTTACATACCTCATATAAAATTTAATTTTTTTTTATAGATTTAAATATAATTTCGAGTAGTTTTAAAGTGTTAAATTGATTGAAGAATTGTCCAATTTCTTCTAAAATAAGTCATATTATTTTTCTTTTTTATATATATAAAAAAATTAAAATGTAATATATGATTTACTAAATTAGATTACATATATCATGATAAAAAGAATCTTATAAATATTTATAAATAATATATTGACAATATAATATAATATAGAATGACTATTAAAATATAAATTTTTAATTTAAAATTATTGAAAGAAAAAGAAATTGAAGTAGTACTTTACATTAACAATGATATATAATTAACTTAAAAAAATATTAGACTTGAATTTAAATGAAAAAATATATGAAAAATTTCAACAAATTTTTAAAATTTTATAGATCATGTAAAAATTTGAGGGATGAGTTTTTTTATAAAAAATTATAAAATAAATCTAAATCTTATTATAATAAAATTTTTTCATATAATAATAATAATAAATATGACTTCCAATTCTTCCGTGTTATGACTTTCTATCGTTGATCTCCATTTAATTAGGACAACAAAGACTCTGTATTTTCTGAATCATCGCAATCCACAAAAAGGAAAATTGATTATTATTATTAATTAGATGAGTTGACGCGTATTGGGTATATATTCAAAGCACCTACTTCTTCCATAGCTAAAATGATAAAACTTTTAAACAGTGTCTCCTCATTTAAGGCGTCTCTAAAAATTTATTCCATATAAATCGGATTTTTCTATGAAAATTACATTTAAGTCAAATTCATTTATCAAATTATAAGTGACTAGAGATTTAAAATGAATAAAATTTATATTTGATATATAGCATAGCCACAATGAATTTATTTACAAGTGATTTTTTTTTATAAATTTCTTTACAAATCAAATGAATTTTGTTATTGGTCCCAAATGTCATATGAAGCTATATATACATTTATTATTAGTACATTAATTCAGTTACTTTTTTTTTTGTATCTATTAAAAAGAAGAAATAGTTAAATTATTTTACATCCTTGATAGAAAATATTGCTTCCATGACGTACTATGTACCACTAGAGAGACTCTTACTATCCCCACAAGCAAAATTTACAGTATTTCCGGTTTATTAAGATACATATTCAAAGTTAATAGATTAATAGTTTGATGATTGAACAAAGATTCAAAGATATTGTTTTGTGTTCAACTTCAAAAAAGATGGTACAAGAAAGGGCCATCCTTCAAAGTGGTGGGTCTCGAAAGACACATAGAGGATTAGAGGAAGTGGATTATCAAAGAGAGAGCATTAATGGCCAAAACTGATTGACACTATGGGGTGGTATTGCTTTGTCAGTTTAGGAAGAAAAAATAAAATAAATAAATAATTACAGCATTTAAAACGTTTTTTACGGGAACAAAGAGATGAACTGGGTCATAGGCAGAATCTGACTCATAAACATCAACATGAAAAAAATTGAGAGCAATTAAAAAAGCTTTCAATTCGTTTCAGAATTAGTTGGTTAGCATACGAGGAAATGAGAATAGGCCAGCATTCGTGGTGGGTATTGATTGTTGAATAATGAATAGCAATGGTTTTAAATACAGTATCAATTAAACAATGAAAAATAAATAGTAGTGGCCTATTCTCACTTTTGCTCTGTTCTCTTTGTTTCTCTGCTGGTTCTCATTCATTTTATCAAATTAATTTACGCTTGTTATTAGGAGGGGCGTTGCGCTGATCAGATATCTCGTAACTTGGCTTCAAACTTCCACTTGTTTTCGTGTAATCTAGTCCTTGTTGGTTCTCATTATTCATCTCATGTTCATCAATGGAGGCTTATGAGGATGGTTGTCGCGTTGACTAGTTATTTCGACAGGTAATGGTTACAAATTGATAACGAGTGTTTCTTCAATTTTACTTTTACCATTAAAAAAAAATTCATGCATTAAAAAAAAAAAAAAAAAAAAAAAAGAGTTCAAGAACTCGATGTGGAAAAATAAAATTTCAGAGGTCTCAAAATGGGCTCTTCCTTGTAATCCCTCTTAATTACTAAATTAAATATTCCTCAACAAAACATCTTTTGTCGTGCAAATGACACTTTCATCAATGAATAAAAGTCAAAAAGTTTATTTTTGCACCAAACAAGTTCCTAAACACATTGAAAAATGAGGAACAGAAACAACAGAAAAATAATGGGCATCTCCAGAGTGTAACTTAATAATATAGAGAGAATGAAAGGCAAGGTCATAATCTCAATTCTGTTGATATTAACTGTACTGTTATATCAACTAGTTCTAATTGCCAAAACCTCAATGCTGACACTTCCATCAATGAATAAAAAAAGTCTACACATTAATTTTGTACCAAACAAGTTCCTAAACACATTGAAAAATAAGGAACAGAAACAACAGAAAATAATGGGCATCTCCAGAGTATAAATTAACATAAAGAAAGATTAAAAGGGGTCATAATCTCACTTCTGTTGATATTAACTGCACTGCTATATCAACTAGTTCTAATTGCCAAAACCTCAATCCTAACACTTCCATCAATGAATAAAAAAGTCTACACATTAATTTTGTACCAAACAAGTTCCTTAACACATTGAAAAATAAGGAACAGTAACAACAGAAAATAATGGGCATCTCCAGAGTATTAACTTAATATAAAGAAAGATTAAATGGCAAGGTCATAATCTCAATTCTGCTGACATTAACTGCACTGCTATATCAACTAGTTCTAATTGCCAAAATCTCAATCCCGTGTCTAGGGATAAGGCTATCATTGTTGCTCAAGTATCCTAAACTACAAACTCGGCACTCAAAAACTTCGCTTGTGTGCATGTAAATACATCAAAGAAATTCTCAAAGCATACATGTGGATTTAAAAAAAACGAAATAAATAAAATGACCTAATAAACCACCGATCAGTGGCAGAGTTCCACAAAACACTTACAAAGATTCTCTCCCATCCCACAGAGAGTGTGGACTACATGAATTTGATGATCATTCACATTGGCAATACAAAGGACATGGGATGCATGACCTCATTTTCTTTCTGGGCCCTTGACACTTTTCACCAGAGACTAAAAAGAAGAGGAGCATAACAGAAATATTCCTTCTAAACTAACAAGACCCTAATGATCATAAACAACTACTTTACTCACAGAAAGATATAGCTAACATTTCATGAAACCATAACCCGTGCAATCATCACCTGGGTCCAATTTGCAGTCTCCTTGAGCTGTTCATCATCAGATTGAAGGCACTCTCCAAGGAAATCAACATAGAATGTGTTATCTCTAAACAAAATCTTTGTG
>CANXYC010867080.1:0-22837 GCA_948193065.1 Aleurites moluccanus | reverse complement strand
AATTATCATAATTAATCGCTTAATTTGATTGTTGGGCACCTTATGGGAAAAACCCCCAAGGGGCCGAAACCTACATTTGTAATTCCTTTGATTTTCCTTAAACTTGCTTTTACATTCTCTTACCAAATTAATCCTTATATTGTTACATAACTTGCTTCATTAATAGTTCCTCTTTTAAATTTACCGAACCTTATTTTGTCTTATGAACACTAAACCTATTATTGATTGATATTGGATATTGTATATGGCATGCCCATTATTGATATTGGACATTGATATGATTGATACCGAGCTAATTGATTGATCGACTGAATCCGGATGCCATTGTTGTAAATGGTATCCCTTGTTATTGACCTTGATGTGGTTATGGCAGAACTTCCGATTCGACAGGGGAGTGGGGAAATACTGTCAACCTTGTGCACATTGTATATTTGTACCCTAGCTGGGAAGGGTTATGGTCCCGGTCATAGGGCCTGATCAGCCTTATGCTTATTTGCCCTATTATGGATGATCTAGGACCACATGGTCCAACGCATTTGATTGTTTGGAGATTGTATGATTTCTTTTCATGCAGTCCATCCCTGTATTTGTCATCCCATATATGATACCAAACTTATATGTTGAATTATTGGCTTTATTCTACACCGACATTTACTTTGTTACCCTATTATTTACTGATTGACACCTTTGCTATATAATGACTAATATTTATTTCGATGCATGTGAATTCACTGAGTATCATCTATACTCACCCCTTTCATTGTTTCCCCTTTCAGGAGAGGATCAAAGCTGCAGAATCCAGACTTCTACTTCTCTGGAAATTCTGCCACTAATTTCAGATGTATTGACAGTTTTCTTATTTTGAACAATATTTATTTTGGTGTTCATAATCTAGCTGCTCCATGGATATGTACTGGTTAGCTAGGAAATGAACATGTAACTGATGACAGTTTGATTAAATGGATGATATTAGAATTAATGGGATAAATTGTGGATTTATGATACAATTATTATCAGAATGTATAATGGTTTAATAGAATGCTTGGAAATTATGAATGTGATTTATATGTATTATATTGAATGGATAGGATTGATATGACTGATATGGGTTCTACGGGTGCCGATCGCCATTGGCATCTCCCGTGCTCTAGGACCGTCGCGGCTTGGGAAACCAGGTCGTGACAAGAGTTCACATCCCTAACTACCAATATTGATAAGGCTAGTGAGATGGAAGAAAAATACAAGTCAATAAGAGTAAAGAGGGATCAGAAGAGGAAGGGAGGACCCGGATCACAGGGTAGGAGGGGGGAGAGTAGTTCCCAGCCTAGACAGATTGAGCCAATACCCAGGTTTGATCAGAGACCTCTGTCTGGTAGTCAGAGAAGGAGGACACAGTGTAGGGAACCTCCAGTGCAGTCTGCACCAGCTTATTCTCAGGGTTCTTCTAAACCTACTATACAGATGCCCAATGTACCTACTTGTGATTTTTGTGGTAGAAGGCACGGAGGTGAGTGTCGACGATAGACAGGTGTCTACCTGAAATATGGGTAGCACGGTCATTTTATTAGCAGATGTCCTTTGTGGGGTGATCCATAGCCATCTGCTATAGTTTCTCAGCCCACTATTCGGATGAGTCAGAATGTTACAAGAGAGGCTACTAGTAGGGGCAGAGGCAGAGAACAGGCACTGAGAAGTAGTCAGGCCCCAGCAGACAAAGGACAGGGGCGAGTTTTTGCAATAAACACTCAGGAGGCACAGAGATCTAATAATATGGTTACAGGTACTATTTTGATACAGAATGAGATTGTTGATGCATTGTTTGACTCTGGTGCTACACACTCGTTTGTTTCACCACTGTTTGCACCTAAGTTGAATAAAGAGAAGCAATTGTTTAGTGTGCCTCTAGAGTTGGCTACACCTATGGGAGAGAGTATAGAAGTGGATTATTATTACCCTGATTGTGTGATTGAGATAGATGATAATATTTTGTGTGCTAATTTGATAGAACTGCATGTGTTAGAGCTGGATGTGATTCTTGGTATGGATTGGCTAACGACACATCGTGCAGTTATTGATTGTTATGAGAAGAGGGTTAAATTCTAGCCTAAGGGGCAACCAAAATTTGAATTACTATGTGATCGATAGGGATTCAAAATTAGTTTTATTTCTGCTATCTAGGCTAGAAGGATGATAGGGAAAGGTTGTTCAGTATACCTGGCTCATGTGATTGATGTGCAAAAGATTTCTATAGATGTTGATCAGATACCAGTAGTTTGGGAATTCTTTGATGTCTTCCCTGAAGAATTGCCAGGATTTCCCCCAGATAGGGAGATAGAGTTTGAGATTGAGGTGTATTCAGGCACCAATTCGATATCCATTCCTCCTTACAGAATGGCACCAGCAGAGTTGAAAGAATTAAAGGTGCAATTATAGGAGTTATTGGATAGAGGATTTATCAGACCGAGCAGTTCTCCGTGGGTTGCTCTAGTGTTGTTTGTGAAAAAAAAAAAGGATGGCTCTCTAAGGATGTGTATTGATTATAGGCAGCTGAATAAGGTGACAATGAAGAATAAGAATCTGTTGCCACGGATTAATGATATGTTTGATAAGTTGCAGGGTGCCAGTCATTTCTCTAAGATCAATCTGAGATCTGGATATCACTAGTTGAGAATTAAGAAGGGTGATGTACCCAAGACTACTTTTAGGACCCGATATGGACATTATGAGTTCCTGGTGTTACCATTCGAGTTAACTAATGCACCAGTTGTATTTATGGATCTGATGAACAGAGTATTTAAGCCATTCTTGGATAAGTTTGTCATAATGTTTATTGATGACATTCTTATCTATTCCAGGACTGAGGAGGAGCACTCAGAGCATCTGAGGATTGTACTGCAGACACTTCAAGAGAATCAACTGTATGCTAAATTGTCTAAATGTCAGTTCTGGCCAACTGAAGTGTGTTTTCTAGGTCATGTGATTTGTAAGGATGGCATTATGGTAGATCCTTAGAAGGTTGAAGCTGTTGCAAACTGGCCTCAGCCTACCAGTATTTCGAAGATTCGTAGTTTCCTTAGTATGGCAGGATACTATAGGCAGTTTATAAAGGATTTCTCCAGAGTTGCTGCTCCATTGACTAAGCTGACTAAGAAACATGAGAGATATCTGTGGACTAATGAATGTGAGAGCAATTTTTAGACTTTGAAGTCTTGCCTCACGAGTGCTCCAGTTTTATCACTGCCATCTAAGGATGAGAAATTTACAGTATATTGTGATGCTTCCCGAATTGGATTGGGGTGTTTTTTTATACAGCTTCGGAGAGTGATTGCCTATGCTTCTCTACAGTTAAAGAAGCATGAGGTGAACTATCCGACACATGACTTAGAGATGGCAACAGTAGTGTTCGCGCTGAAGATTTGGAGGCATTATTTGTATGGGTCTAAATGTGAGATATATACTAATCATAAGAGTTTGTAGTATATACTTCAGCAGAAGGATCTGAACCTCTGGCAGTGCAGATGGATTGAACAGCTTAAGGATTATGATTGCGAGATCTTTGACTATTCGGGTAAGGCTAATGTAGTAACAGATGCACTGACCTGAAAATCTATGGGCAGCTTAGCCCACATCTCGGTTTTCAGGAGACCATTGATCCGTGAGATGAAGGAGTTAGTTGATATGGATGTAGAGTTGGATGTGGGATCCATGGATCGAAACCAGGCTCTGATAACCCAATTTTGGGTTAGGCCACTATTGATTGATGATATTAAGGTGGCACAAGATAGGGATCCATACCTACTGAAGATGAAGGGTGATGTTCTGAATGGAAAGGCATTAGAGTTTACAATAGAGGATGATGTACTTAAGTGTGGGAAGCAAATATATGTACTCGACATTGATGGGCTACTAGATCATATTATGAGAGAGGCTCACTATTCATCATATAGTGTACATCCTAGAATTATCGATGTACCATGATCTGAGGGATGTGTATTGGTGGCCTGGTATGAAGAGGGATGTAGCTCGATTCATTTCTACATGCTTAGCCTGTCAGCAGGTTAAGTTTGAGTATCAAAAGCCATCTGACTTACTTCAGAAGATTGAGTTACCATAGTGGAAATGGGAGCAGATTAATATGGATTTTATAGTCGGTTTATTAAGAACTACATGGGGTTATGACTCCATATGGGTTATTGTTGATCGATTGATGAAGTCTACTCATTTCCTGGAAGTAAAGACCAACTACTCTGTAGCTCAGTATGCACAATTGTATGTGGACAAGATTGTGCGACTTCATGGAGTGCCACTGATGATTATATCAGCTAGGGGTACGCAGTTTACCTCTCAGTTTTAACAAAAGTTTCAGGAGGCTATGGGTACCCAGTTGCGGTTCAATACAGCTTTCCATCCACAAACCGATGGACAGTTAGAGATGACAATCCAGACTTTAGAGGATTTGATGCGGTTATATGTTCTGGATTTTGAAGGTAACTGAGATCAGTATCTGCCGCTGATTGAATTCTCCTATAACAACAGTTACCATTCTTCTATCAGAATGGCTCCTTATGAAGCACTGTATGGTAGGAAATGCAGATCTCCGGTATGTTGGGTAGAACCGGGTGAGAAATAGTTAGAAGGACCAAAATTGATAAAAGAGACAATGGTATCATTAAGGAACAGATGAAGACCGCTTTCAGCAAACAGAAGAGTTATGCCGATCCAAAGCGGAAGGATGTTCATTTTCCAGTTGGTGACCATGTCTTTCTTAAGATCTCACCAATGAAAGGTGTTATGAGATTTGGGAAGAAAGGGAAGCTATGACCAAGATTTGTAGGCCCATTTGAGATACTTGATAAGATTAGCAATGTGGCTTACAAATTGGCTCGTCCTCCAAATTTGAGCCATGTTCATCCGATGTTCCATATTTCTATGCTGAGAAAATATGTATCTGATCCATCGTATGTATTGGAGGTATATGATATTGGGGTTAATGAAGACTTGTCATTTGAGGAGCTACCAGTGGAAATTATAGATCGACAAGTCAGGCAACTGAGAAATAAAGAAATCTCAATGGTTAAAGTGCTATGGAGGAATTAGTCAATGGAGGAGTGCACATGAGAAAGCGAGCAGGATATGAAGGACAAGTATCCATTCATGTTCCAACTTTGAGGTATGCGTTTATTTTAAATTCAAGGACGAATTCATTTGAAGGAGGGTAAAATATAATACCCTAGAAAAGCCTACCTTAAATGAATGCTTTTGTTCTCAGTATTTAGTTTGAAATCATTAAAATAACAAAAAATAATTTTAAAGACTCGGTTAGAACGCAAACGAAATACTTTTCTGGAAAATGTTAGTGTCGATAACGCTGCCGAGAAAATAGCAGTTCGGTCGACAGATGAATTTCTGATTCTGACTAGGGCGTAAATAATTATATGTATACATGTGTAATTATGGTAAAAATAAAGAGGTGCAAAATGTTTAGGAATATTGAAAAAGTAAGTGATGGCAAAACCGTAAATAAATAGAACTTTGGGGGTATAGTGGAAATTGGACAATCTGAGTTTCAGAATGGCTCTGAAACTATTTTTATAAATAAAGTATAAATAAAAATAAGATGTTTGAATCTTCACTTTGAAATCCAAATTCCATCAGAATCATCAAAATAAATTACAGAGGGAAATGTGGCAAAAGTATAATTTAAGAAAAGTTTAAGGACCAAAATAAAATTTACCAATTGTGACTTAGTATATAAGCCACACTTAGAAAATTTTCTTCATCTTCTTCCCCAATTTGGCCGAAATTTCCTTTCCCTCTCCCATCATTCTTTTCCTTCAATTTTCTTAAGGAAAATCAATGGAAACTTGAAATAAACCTTATATTATCCATCTTCCATCCATTTCTTACCTTGAAAATCAAAGAATTTCAAAAACAATCATCTTGAAATTTTCGGCCCAAGCATCAATTTGAGGTAAATTATTATTTTGTTTAATTTTATGGTTGATTTAGGTATTATAGATGTTAATTAGATTGGGTAATGTGTTTAATTGCATCAATTGATGCATATAACATTTTTTTTCCCAATTTTACAAACCCTAACCTAAGTTGTATGAACTAGCTTTGTGATTTTGAGTTAGTTTATATTAATTGAACTTAGAATAAGTTAATTGAAAGTTAATTGATGGATTATTTGTGGTTGGTTTGATGTACATAATCAAAATGAGGAAGATTGCTTATTTTGCCTACTTTGAAGGAATTGGTGGCAAACCAATTTTGCTAGCTTGTTTGGAGTGTTAGGTGAGTCTTTTATGCATCCTTTATCAAGCCTAAAGTATTAAATTAAAGTTTGAAATTCATCTCCAAAAAGGCCATGTTGGTCGAACCATATTAGGGCATTTTTGCCTTTGGTTTTGCTTCATTTTCCCCTGATTTTCTATGCCAATTTGATCTATTTAATTATTTATTGTTGTGTTTATAATACCTATGGAATTGCCTATAATGTGTGTTGTTGTTGATTATTGGGGCAATGTTAGAGTTGTACCCAAACCTTGTCAAATTGTCCACCCAAAGTTGCCCACCAAGTGTTTGTCAAAATGCCAAGCTCAAAATCCATAGGCCAACTATTTGAATGCTATCATCGCCAAAGACAATGGCATACCAATTGCGTCAATTTTTTATTCATATGTGACCAACTTATGTTCCATCCCTTTATTGTTTGCCAAACCCTTTGTCATTGTATAATCACTTACTATTGCTATTCTTTTGGTTCTATTGCTCCTAGAATTGATTGATAATGAATTATTGATACTTGGTGATACCATTATTGTGCAATGGTATCTATTGACTTGTTTCTTATTTCTATTGGTTCCGATGTGATTTGACAGAGTTGGCACCCCGACAGAGTAGTGGGTACATACTGTCGGCATTGTGTATATTGTATTATTATGCCCTAGCTGGAAATGGTTATCAGTCCTAGCCATAAGATCTAATCAGTCTTATGTTTATTGATATGAGATTGATATGTGTTTGACACATATTATATGAGTTTCATGGCCCTATATCTGTCTTGTCCATATGATTATTGACTTTACAGTCTTCTCCTATACTTGATTCTGTATCTTGTTATCTCTTTAGCAGATTGATTTATTTATTTCATCTGCCTATTTTTTATTGATATTCCATTACATATTTATTGGTCGATGCATATTAGATTCACTGAATATCTTATATACTCACCCTCTCATTGTCAGGTGCAGAGTAGGAGGCAGATATCCCAGCATTTTGACTCTCTATGGATTCTGCAGTATTTATAGTAATGCAATTACTTTTGAACACAGTATTTTTGTATGTTCATATCCTAGATGCTCTATAGGTTGTATGATATAGTTAATTTATGAACATTTGTGAATGACTTATATTGGAGTTTAATTAATGATATGATATGATAAATGCTACAGTCAATTGCAATATAATTACAGATGGATTACAAATTGACAGAATGAATAGTAATTAAGTAATTGAATAATAAATTGATAGTAATAAATGATTGCATGTGATACTAGATTCTACGGGTGTCGATCACCTCTGACATCTTCTGCATCCTAGGACCGTCGCGTCCCGAGAATGGATCGTGACAAATGAGTTATATATACTTTTGCTTGTTACAATCCGATCTTGATCCCCTCCCCAACAATCAAATAGAACTTAATGAACCAAGTATATATATATATATATATATATATATATATATATATATATATATATACACACACACACAAGAAATCAATCTAAAAAGATCTTTAAAACATTTTTGTTAATAAAAAATGGAAGAAGACTAATAATATTACAAGAGAAATATAAAGTTACATTTGTAGATTTAAATTTGAAATTTTAATTTTATATTTTATATTTTAAATTATGAATTTGAAATTTATAAATTTATAAATTCTTTATTTAGATAGTGTAAAAAATTTTAAATTTAAAAAAACATTTGAAAATTTTAGATTAAAAATAAAGATAATAAATTTGAAATAACTAACTAAAAAAGAGTATTTGAAATATTATATTTCATTAGACATTTGAATTAAATCTAAATTTATTTAATTTTAATGATCCAAACAAGTGTTTTAATTCAAATTCAAATTCAAATATTTATCATGCAAATAGACTATAAAAATAAAATTAAATAAGAAATTTAGGAAGATGAGTTTTTAAAATTTTAAAAATATATTAATAAATTTAATTAAAATAATAATAAATATTGCATGTTTATGTACATATTTTATTTATGTCCTCTTTCTATTTATAAATAATAATTCATATTTACTTCGATATAAAAATTAAGAATTTTTTTTTCTTGTTTATCAATAGCATTTATTATTATAAAGTAATGCAATTAATTGTAAGTATATTAAAAGATGTAGATATAATAAAACATTAATTTTGAAAACAAAAAGAAATTTTTTTTAGATATTTTAAAAAATATAAACTAGTAAATGAAAATAGTAATTTTTTAATAAATAGAGAGAATATTTTTAAATAAATAATATATCACTTCGCTCACTTAAAAATTACTCCCTCCATTAAAAATAAAAATAGTTTTGTTTCATTTTGTGTGAATTAAAAAATTTAATTATTTTTAATTTATTATATTAATTTTATCACTTTCTTTTTAAAATATCTTTATCTAGAGTCTTCTTATCATATATTTCTCAATTTTTTTTTTTTAAATATTTGCATTAATTAAAATATTCATATTTTTAGTTAAATTTATAATTTTAATATAAAAAATAAAAATAAAATTATATATATAACGAATTGATGTGAATTAATAAAAGATATATTTAATAATTACCTATTAAATTAATATTTAAAAAAAATAATGAACACATTAGAAAGGGTAATCACGACCCCTGAAATAGGATTTAGTCTATCAACCATAAGATCAAAATGAAAATACCTGTGATTAATCAAAAATTTAAAATTAAAATAAATTATAATTTAAGATGGATAAAAAAATAAAAAATAAAATAAAACTTTTCATAATAGAAAGAGTATTACAATAGCAGAAATTTACATCCACTAACATAGTTCTTAGTTAAAAGAATTTTAGTTTTGTAACGGTCAATATTTCTTGTTTTCGATAACGTGACTATCATTCTTTGGTGGTATTTGTTTTCTCCATTCATAAACCATTCCAAATCTCGGATCCCAAATTACTTACACTACCTATTTCTCACTTACAAAATTACAACTTTGTTTCTTGAAATCTTAAAATTTTTAAGAAGAAGATGTGATGTGGAGGTAGGATGTGCATGCTTTGCACATGCGTGATTCTGGTTGTGATTTTGATTGGATTGCTGTTTGGATTTGGAGTTTTCAAAAATGGATTTCACAAATTGAAAGATACAATTCATGTTGGTGATGAATTTGATCCTAATTTCAATACTATGGTAAGGCATTTCTTGGGTTATGTATCTCGTCCACGCCATTTTTAGGGAATTTTTTTTTTTTTTTTTTATTCTGTTAAGCTCCTTCTTCTCTTTTCTTTATTTTATTTTATTATTTTCTTTATAGGTATTTGTTGTTAGGGATTTGGTATTATTTTATGCATTTCTTTTCCTTTTGATTACTTCTGCCCAATTCTGGTATATGGGAAAAAGCAATATATCGAAAAATATTGATTTTAAATTAAATTTTATTAAAAATGAATAGCAGTTTCAACGGTATTGGTTGGTTTCTGGCATAACATAACTAATTATTAGTATTTTTTTTTTTTTCAATTGAACTGTTGTAGCAAAACATGGCTAATAAGTATTTAATTTTGATAATTTAAAGGTTTTTCAAAATTTTAAGAAAAAGAAATCGACTGATTATCCTATCAATTTATAACAGAAAGATTATAGACAGTTTCATATTCTATCAATTTCTAGTTTCAAATTTTAAATTAAAAAAAAAAATTGAGATTATATATTTCTATAGATTCAATTTAAAACATTTTGAATTGATTTCAGTCGATATGGGCAACGTTTTAGTCATATATTTCTTGAGGTAGAAGTTGCTAAAATTTGCTTGGCCATATGTTTCCTAATTACTTGCCGTATGAGCATTGCAGCAAAACTAAATGATGAGACATATTAATGGAACAAATGACTCATCAGATTTTATTGTTAGCTCTGTTCTTTTAGGATGCTTTATTTATATCCGCTATCAAATTAATTGTTGGGCTTAGGAATTGTGCTTCTAGTCAACAGTAGTTTTCTTGTATTTGGGTGTCTTGTGGTGAACTTTATTTCAATTTATAACGTATCTTTTTATTTTTCCTCCTAGTTTACAGGAGTATCCCATGGCAATGTGACAAAGGTAAGGCCAGATACGAATCTACGATATATAATTTCATTTTTCTGCAGTATTGCTTCCTTTCTATTGGAAATTGAGTTTATCTTTACATTCATTGGCACTACAACAGCCTAAAGCAAGGAAATTAAAAAGTCTACCAAATAAGGCCTTTGGTCAATATTCCAATTGAATATTATCTAGGAAAATTACTTTTGTTTTTTCCGCATTTGGAAAAATACCATACTCCTTTTAAGAAAAAAAATTATCAACTAAAAACAATTAAATAACATGTTGAAAGCCGATGATATTGAGACGTTCTTTCTAAACAAACGTTTTCAGCACGGAATAACAAGGCCTCTGAAACGCAAAAATTCATTCCTTGCCAAGTTACAACGACAAACAATTTAGCATAACAAACAATATTTGTAAAAAATAACATTCGATAAGATTAAAACCTCTCTGCCAATCTAGCAGCAACTTGTCTAAGCTTTGAGTATACCTTTCCAGCAGGGGACCCTAAAATAAGGCTGCAGAGAGAATCCCTTGCAATTTTTATGTTTTGAAAAGATCCTAATATGTGAATCTTGGTATCAGCAATCACAATCCTTGTTTTTGTAGCATTCTCAATAGCAAACTTTGTCTTACCACCTTTACCAGATAGTCTTCCAATAGCACGAGACAAGTGCTCACCTCTAAGAGTTTTAACATCTTTGATTTCAAAAGATTCCACATATAGCTCATCCAATCTTAAAAGAGCAATAGCATCTGTTACATCAAAACCTAGCATGAAAGCATGTACAAAATCTGCACACTTCTGTAGGTTGCTAATGTCAGGTGTATCCGATCTGGTTTTTAATTCAACCTTTCTAGTCTTGATGTTCATACGGATATCAATCTTCATCTGCTCGTATATAGGAGTGTAGATTTCCATCCAAGCCTTCTTGAGAGGTGAAAACCTAGGTGGTGGAACCGATACCTTCCTAAACTGAACTTGACCATCAGACATCTCATGAGCCTTCAAAGGCTCAAACTTTGGCTTAGGTGGCAAAGACCCAGATTGAGTTACATATGGAATTGTTTCCACTTCCATCGAACCAGGAGCTTCACCAGACTGCATCGTGATTATGCCACCAGGTTCTGCAATAACAATTCATGAGTTAATTATTCTGTATAAACAACCATTCAAATAGCTCTAACACCATTAACTCCAATATCGTAAACCCATTACAATAGGAGGTCCCTAAAATAGCAAACTCATTCAGAAGAAGAGGAAATATTCCATTATATGAAATATAACTTATGAAACAGTGAAGTTATGATATCTATTAAATATATTCAAAACCAAGTCAAGAAACCAACAGTAACTACGAATAGTGATAGTGTAGGAAAATTGGTGGCGATATTTTCAGTAAAATAAGATATTTAGCCTTCTTTAAGCCCACATGATGATATTAAAACACTCTTCTACTATTTTTTTTTTTTTTTTTTGCCCAAGTCAGTAGCAGTAGGACAAGATAAATAAAAATGGCATCTACGACGGTTTCAGCGCAGAAAAAAGGGAAAAGAAACAGCTATTCACAAAATCAAAGTTAGTCAACATAAGTCTTTCTGCTATTCATTTATGGGTTTTGAATTTTTTCAATATTTCAGTTCTATTTTTCAATATTCAGAAAATTCAGGGAAATAAAACTGTAATTCAACTTGAACAAAAACAAAACTACCAATAAAACTCAAATTATGAATCTTCTCAAATTCAATATGTAGTTGCAAACACTAAATTACTAAACATCCATTATTGAATTTTTTTAAAACAAAAACAAATACCATAGCCTAGACTGAACCAACAAAAGTCTAACAATCAAACAAAAGCTAAATGCCAAAAAAACAATTTCCAAATTTCATTAATAAACGTCACACCAATTGTGATTTTATGATTCAAAAAGATGGCTTTCGGATTGTGAACATGCATAGCCACAAGCTTATAATTTCAAAACATTTAAATGGAAATAACCAGAATCATAGAATTTTTTTTTTTTATCCTAAATTTTAATTGTGAATGAATTTATCATATTGTGAACACTGATTTTTTACACCACTCAGACTTGTGCCAAGCCGAACGGTGCTAACTGGAGCCTAAATCATTCACAGGCGGACTTAGAAAATATCAGAAAGGATTCGGACCCTTGCTACCATCCTGAAGGGGAAGTATTGCCACCCCCCTTGGGCGGCGCCGCCCTTATTGAGAACGGCAGCTTGTTTTCCGTCATGGTTGCCGCCCCCTTGAAGCCCCTGTACCGCCGCCACCCCCCTCTAGTGGCAATTCTCCTTCATGCCTGTGACAATTTTCTTTTTATGGCCTTTTCATCAAATCTCACATCGGGAAATGATAGAAACTTGACCCCCAGCTCACTATTATAAATAGAGAGCCTCCTCCACCAAGCAAAAGACATGGAAAATTATTTAGTTTGAGTTTTCACTATTTGATTTCACTATCTTCTCTTCCATATACCTATTCTTTCTTATTTCTTTAGCTCTTTTTAGTGCATGTCGAACCCATTTTCTTTAGTTTTTCTTTGAACTAAAGAATGATCAAATCGAGGTGTGTGAAGTCTCAAAATTTATTTAACATCAAGTCACTATGTCCGTTTGTTTTTTTTTTTTTTTCTTTTGAATTGTTAGGTAAAAGGAAGTTTGACCATCTCCTCATACTTCGATCGATTTAAGGTGGAACTTCAATCCGGAAGAGCACTCCGTCCACTGTCTCCCCAAAAATCAAAACAAAATGTATCAACTCAAAAACTCCTTCTTTTCATATTTTGATATAGGATCAAAATAAATAATTCATCTTCTACTTTTCTTTAGTTTGATAGAGAATCAAAATAAAGAACCAAAACATGATAAATTGAGCATAAAATCAACCCTCCTTCACAAAAAAAAAAACTGTGTGGGTTTTAATTTTCATTCAATAAGATCTGCAGGCAAGCTGTATAAAAGTTCCAAATTAAAAAATGTTAAAAAATCATCTTTTTTCTTTTATTTTGTTTATTCGATTCTTATGTTGTTTATTGAATCTATTTTTCTTTATTTTAGCTTAGATTTTTGAGAAATATGTGATCAATCTAAAACCCATAAGGGTTAGAGTTGATATCCTCTATTTTGAATTTTTGAATTATAATAATTTACTTTATCGCTTTTTTTTATTGCTTTATTTCTTTATGTATTCATCTTATATGTCATTTCATTTATGTATGTCATTCTTTAAATTATTCACCAAAATATTTTAAATCAAGGTTAAAATTAGAAATCAAGTTCAACCGAAAACCTAATTCCCGAATCCTCTTTAATTTCAAAGACTAGTGCACTTTGGGATAAAATTGGAGTCAAAAGGGATTTCTTATCTTAAATTTCCCTAACAAAAATAATTTAAGGTGGCGACTTCAAAACTCAAAATCATTTTCAAATAAAAGACGCTAGAGTGGTCTCAATCCATGAGAAATCGTCCCTAATGAGCATTTTCGATTTCATTTAGCGGACCGAATGAGGTGCTCGGGCGAGACCTCACACATATCAATTTTATGTTTAGAAGGAGGTAATTTATAAAATTCAGTTCTTTTAGTATAGAAAAGAAATGATTTCAGAGTAAACAAAAACTGTATAATTTTGTAAAAATTTAATTTAATTAAAATTTGATTGATTGTAAAATTACACAAATATATATCATAATCACTTGAAGTTTCAATATAATTAATGATTGTTAAATAAACATAGGTAATAAAAAAACAGAACAAATTGAATTCACTATGTATGTACATAACGTTTAGAATTATTCTTGCACAAGAATTCAATTCAGTTCTATTGACAGAATTGAATTGCATTCTTTCAAATGAGTTTTTCCAAACACAGCCTAAGGAAATTATTTAGCTAGTAGCTGCAATTTGAAACCTAAAATCAAGCATCTAAAATCTGATTTTATCAAATAAAAAAATAATCCAACATGTTTGAAAATTTTATTTTCTTAGGACACAATCAAGCAAAGAACAATCGATCTTTTCAATTCCATAATTCAATCAAGAAAGTTTATAACAGCAAGAATATAAGTAAATTCCAAACTGAAATACATCAACGCATTTTCAAAAATAAAATCCAGAAAATCAAAACAAACGAAATGCTAAATAAAACCAGAATTTTTTTAGGCTTCAAAGTTTAACTGAATCAAAAGGAAAATTAAAATTAAAATAATGGATTTCAATTTCAATTAAAAACTTTATCTTTTTTTTCATTCAATTTGCCAAAAGAATCCCCCTTGAAGCCAAAATTACAGCAAAGGAATAAAGATTTCTCACCTCCGATTCGGCGATGACAAGCTTACTCGAACGGTGTTTATGCGGCTAGGGTTCGTGAGATTGAAACAGGTGGAATCCCTAGAAAGAAAATCTGTTTGTGCTGCTAAGGTTCGTAAGATTGATGCTGTGATTTGCTTAGGGTTTTAGGGTTAATGGTTTTTCATCCAATGGTTCATATTTTATATATCTTTGATCAGCTGTCAATAATTGAGGAAAAAATGGACGGCCCAATAACAGCTTAGTTTTTTAAGTGTTCTAATCCAACGATTTTGGCTCATTTTAATCTTTGATCAGACCGTACAGATGAAAAATTAAAATGGAGAGAGCAGATAAAGCTTCCTGCTACTCTAGAATTCAACGATCAGTATTAAATATCAATTGGATGACTGAAATTAATTTGGATTTTAAATAAATTAATTCAATGGCTCAAATTCAATATGCAATTATTATTATTTTCTTAATTTTATTACAAATACCTAAAAAGCTAAAATAAAACAGCAACATAAATTTTGATGAATAATGGAAGTGAAAATATTAATGAATAATATATACATAATTTTCTTGTAGTTTAAATTTTAAGTCAATTCACAATTAAATAATGAGAAAATACAAAAAACTATCTCATTGTTTAATATTTTTCTTAGATATCCTATAATTTATTTTTTTACACTTAACTATTATATTCACTAATATTATTAATATTTGATCATTTGACATATTATATTAATTAAAAATTCTCTAAAGTGGAATTATATTAAGTCTTATGAGACTTATTTTTAAATTATAATTTAATTTTAATTAATTATAAGAATTTTTAAAAAATATTCATAAGAGAAAAAAGAAAGTAAATTTAAAAAAAAAATTATAAAACTCAAATCTCACTTATATAATGGCCCAAAAATCAAGGCCTATATGAATTGGTTGGCCTTATTGTTATGCTTCACACGACTTTAAGAGGAGCTATTTGAGGTCTAATGGCTCGTTTGGAGCCCATAGGCTCTTTAGTGAGCCGTTTGGGCCTAAATAGAAGAGTTTTTATGATTTTTTGATCCGTTGTGTAATTTGGAATACTTTAGGTCACTTTTGGTCTTGTCCTTTCATTTTTTTTTTTTCCTTTTTGTGGTTTACATCTCTTAATATATTTAAATTAATTTCAGAAAAATTTTGTTGGGCAACTTTTTGCTAAGCAACCCATTTTATGAATGGCTATTATTATCAGGATTTTTCAAGGGATCCAAATTTGGTGCTTATAGTTTGCCACCACTTCGGGTAGGAATTAATTAGATTAAACCAAGTTTAAATGAAACATAAGACTAAATTTTGATCCGTTTGTAGTAAGAAACATACTTGTGCATCACCTAGTACTTTTTTACTTTAGGTTGTAACTTCATATTACCCCGTATTACATAAGAGGCAGCAAAGCGACCTTATATAGCACTAGAAAGTGGAATTCACAATCTTTGCTAGCTTGTATCCCTTTAATAATCTTCTTCTATAAATGAGTTCCTACAAGCAGAATGTCTACGACGATCATTTCATCCCTTTATATCATCTTCAATGGATGAGCTTCTACAAGCATAACGTCTACAACAATTATCCCATCACCCTTTATCATCTTCAATGGGTGAGCTCTTACAATCATAATGCCTATAACGATCATCTCATCATACTTTATCACCTATGTTGAGCTCCTATAAGCAGAACGTCTACGATGATCATCTAATCACCAAATCGTCATTATGGTGAGTTCCTACAAGCAAGATGCCTACGACAATTATCTCATTGCTAAGTCAAAAGTTATAGCTCTAGATTAATCTTCTTCTTCTTTATCATCAAACAAGTGCCTCAATACTAATTAAATCATTATTAGACTTATGTAAGCAATATAAATCTTCTTCTTCTTCTTCTTCATCAGTCAACTTATGCAAGTGTAATATCTGCCATTTTGTTATATTTTATTTATTGTGTAATTGATGAATTTAAATTAATAAAAGATATTAATGTTTGAGGAATCCAGAAATTTTTGGTTGCAGGAAATTGTGAGGTTGATTGCATGTTCTTAGAGAAATAATTTGATAAAGTGTAAAACATAAAAGTTGTGAATCTATGTCTCATTTATAACTCTATAAAATGGCTTGGCAGAATTCTGTGTGTGTGAGGAGTTATGTCTCTTAGAGCAGGACTGGTCTGGTTGAGTAATTCTGCAGAAAGTCTCTATTTGTTTGGAATTTCTGGGAATGACTGAGACAGATTGAGCCAAAGGTGTAAACATGAAAAATGTTTCTTTATGTGTTGTGTTATTGGATGTAAAATTTTAGGATTTTTGGATAAGTATATCCCAGTAGAGAGTAAGTTTTCTTAGGACTGTTCGGATGAATTTTAAGGTAGTAAGTCTGGTTGAATTTGGAGAGTCACCATGGTCTGTGTAGTTGCTCTTATAAATTGAATTTTGGATATATTGAGCCTCTATATGTCTATTTTAAATTCAAAACGAATCAGGAAGTTTGGATGTTTGAAGCTCATTTGCGAGCTGAGTTAGTGTAAGTTGTCCAGGAAAGGTTTTAACTTAGCAGAGTCTTGGTATAGCGAGCCGGCAAAATGCGAAGTAGCATTTTGCGAGCTGGCAATGAGGGCTAGCGAAGTAGCGGAGTGGTGAGGTGAGATTGCCGAAGTGGTAATTGGCGAAGAGGCATATGCGAGGTGGCATGTGCGAAAAGGATTTAGCGAAGAGGCTTTTGCGAAGAGGGAGATAGGCGAAGCGAATTGGCGAAGAGGCGAAGAGGCATTGCCAAGGTGGCATCTGCGAGACGGTATACGCGAAGAAGAGTTCGCAAGGAGAGTTTGGCGAGGCAACATATGCGAGGTGACATATGCGAGCTGGATTAACGAAGTGGCTTTTGTGAAGTGGCATTGCCGAATCAGTTTGGCGAGCTGGGAAGTGCGAGCTGGGAAATGCGAAGTGGGAATGGTGAGCTGGCTTATGCGAGGTAGCTTTGTCGAGGTTGATTGGCAAGCTGGAAAGCGAGATTTCTAGGGGCAGTGGTCTATTTAACCCCAGCAACCCAGTAGCGTTTTTCACGATTTTTTCTTCCTTCTTTCTTCGTTAATTTTAGTCTTTTCTTAGATTAGTTTCATTTTATTTTCTAAGGCATTAATACTCAAATTAATGCATTAGACTTCTAGATTACTCTATATTAAGACAAAAATCATCAGATTTAAGCAAGAAATCTTAGAAATTTCAGTGTTGAGGAAATAAGGTAAAAAAAAATTTCCAAAATTATTTTCTTTAGATTTATATAAGTCTGTTGATTAGAATAATTAATATTGGGTGTATAGAATTTATTAAAAGTAATTTGAAGTCATTAATGGTAATTAATATGGGAGAAATTAGAATTTTGGGACTGTCATGAATAGTGGCATAAACAGTAAATCCGAAATAAATGCAGATTTTTCTTTAAGGGATAAATTAAATTGTTATTAGGAATTAAGAATAAAAACTCTAAGATAGTTAATTATTAGGAAATCATGTTAAATATTATTGATTAGATAGTTAATTATTAGGAAATCATGTTAAATATTATTGATTTGGAGAAAACCCTAATTTTGAATATTTGGGAAATTTCTTAGGAGGAGGAAATCAAAGTAATTGAGGAGTTGGAATTAAGCAAATTGCTAAGGAAAATTTAAGAGAAATTGTGTAAGAGGTAAATATGAACATTTCATTTGTTTCTTATTTTTTTGAAATAATATGACCAAGTATTATTAAATTTGTTCCTCTCTCTCTCTCTATATATATGTATATAATGTAAATGACTTGATCAATTTCCTTGGATCAAGTTCATATGCTTCTTGCTTGTTAAATTCGATTGAATGATGATATATATTGATGGTCTTGCGACCAATATGCTTCTTATAAGATTGCAACCATATGACCCTATGGATAGAACGCTCTTCCCAATGAGAGTAAATTCATTGGTCCATAGTGCACTTTGGGAGCCCAGCTGATAGGGTTTTTATCAGTGTTCCACCTAGAGGGGACCATGAGCTCTAGGCGTATGCTTGGCCAAGCATGCGTTCAAGTTTTAGGTAGCAAGGCTATTGATACATATGTTATGACATGAGATCAGTTCTATCAGATGAGATTTGATAATGCCATTCTTTGTGGGCATTCTATATTCTAAATAAGAACCATGATTTGATTTGTGACATGATTTAATATTGCCAATTATTATAAGCACCCATGTTCCTTCAAGTAAAGCTTGTGATTCTTTCATACCTATATATATATATGTCCACGACTATGATATATATATATATATGTCCACGACTATGATTTGATATTCAGATTCTTGATTTATGATGTTCATATCTTACTGAGTTGAAGGCTTACTCCTTTTCTGTGGATTTCAAGTGATAGCGTAGCTCGTGAGGGAGCTAATAGAGAAAATCAAGCTTCTTGACTCATTCTTACAAGAAGCCTACATTGTAATTGTTTTGAATTATGATTATGTATATTCATTAAATGGTATTATCATACAATATGTATTTGAGAGTATATTCTAGAGCACCGTAGTCAGTCATTTGAGGATACCGATATTTTGATGTATGAATTATTACCTTTTGGGTACTCTTATTCCTTAGTGATGTGAGATACATCTTTTAATCAGTAAGGAACAAGAGAAAGCTTGAAATGATAATGGTAAAGATATGATTGATGTTTAATTGAATTTATGGAAATGATCCTTATATGATATTATATGATGTTTATAATTGAGATAATTGTGTATGAGATTCATGATATGTGAGTTCTACGGATTTATGGTGGCCTTAAGCCTACTCTTGCCCTAGAACCGTCGCACCACTGGAGTTGGGGTGTGACAGAGGTGGTATCAGAGCTCTAAGTTTGTAATCCTTAGCATAGAAGATAGATAAAGATGCATGAGGACTAGTATAAGTATTGATTAAGATAACTATAGAGCATAGGATCATGTCTCATCCAATTGTGTCTTCCTTTGATATATATATATATCTGCGTTAAGTGTGCATAGTGAGTCTGCTAATGTTTGTTCTTCTTATCAGTATCGAGATGCCTCCGTGTCATGGTAGAGGACGTGGTCGAGGCTGTCCTAGGCGGGAGTTACCCTCTGAAGAAGGTTTAGTAGGTAGGGATAGAGGAGATGAGGTTTCTCCTGTGCCACCAGTGGATGTGGCTCATATGGCATAGTAGTTAGACCAGCTGTAGAGAAACTATGAGGTATTAGCTGAGTTTATTACTCAGCAAAGGCAGCAGCAGGCTCCTCCAGTACAGGTAGTTCCAGAAATCCCTGTTCCTCCTGTAGTCCCACCACCGATAGTGCGTCAAGAAGAGGAAGTATCCTTTGAAAGATTTTTCAAGCTGAAGCCCTCAGAATATAAGGGGAAAGTGGATCCTACTGATTTCTTAGAGGAAATAGAAGAGAAAGTGCAGATTCTTAGGATTTCTGATAGAAGAGCCATTGAATTTGTGGGGTATTTAATGAAGGCGGAAGCAAAGGATTAGTTCAAGAGAAGCATTTCTGGTATGCTTCGTGATAATGAAGAGTTATCTTGGGAGAGATTCAGAGAATTGGTCCTTGATGAGTTTCTTCTAGAGAGTGTGAGGGACTCTAAAACCATTGAGTTCGAGAGATTGGTGCAGACCCCTGGCATGAGTGTTTCTGAGTATGCCAGGAAGTTCAGCCAATTGAGTAAATTTGCTCCTGCATTAGTGCCTATAGAAGCGGCACGGATTCAGTGGTTCCGTAGAGGATTGGTGGCTCTATTGTTTAAACTTCTAGCTGCTTTGAAATTTGATTCTTATTCCAAACTGGTGGACAAATCAAGAATAATTGAAAACAGGGAAATAGAAGCCGAATCAGAGAGGGAAGAGAAGAAGAAGGCTAAAATTGAGAGTTCTTCTAGGCAGGATAGTGGAGTAAAAAGTATGAATATTTTACCTCGCTCAGCTTCTCAGAGGGGATTGAGAGGACCATCAGGGAGATCCCAACAGAGACTGAATCCCTCTAGATTTGTTCCTCAAGTGAGCCATAATGCAGCCAGTTCCGCACCACCTAAGACTAATCCTTCTTGTCCTACATGCGGTAAGCTTCATAGAGGACCTTGCTTCTTTGGGTCAAGCGCATGTTATAGGTGTGGACAGCATGGTCATCTCCTTAAGGATTGTCCACAACCTTCTTTTGGAGTTAGACATCAGGCTTCTCGGGATACAGTTCAGATGAGTAGAGAGAAGAGCATTAGTCAGCAGCCAGGAAGAGGTAGAGGTAATTTGGGTAGGACCGTTGAGACTGGTAGAGGATCAAGTCAACATGAGTCTCAGGCTTCAGGATCAGCTCCTATGGGTAGAGGCAGAGGGAGAGTTTTTTCCTTGTCACAGCACGAAGCCCAAGCATCCAATACAGTGGTCACAGGTATTCTTTCGATTCAAGCTTTGAATGCTAGAGGATTGTTTGATTCGGGAACTATGCATTCTTTTGTATCATCCTATTTTGCTAAGAAGTTGTATGTGCTTTGTATATTGCTTGATAATGTGTTGGTTGTTTCTACTCCTTTGGAGGAAGAGATTGAGGTTTAGAACTCCTATCTATCCTGTGTGGTTAGCATAGGTGGCAAGAACTTGAATGCAGATTTGATTGAGTTGCCAGTATTAGAGTTTGATGTGATTTTAGGCATGGATTGGTTGTCCAAGCACTACGCCATTATAGATTGTAATGGGAAGAAGCTAATCTTTAAGCCACCTTTGCTAGAGGAATTTGAGTTCCAAGGGGAGCAGAGTGAAGTTCCATACAATGTTATATCTTCCATTGGGGCAAGGAAGTTGTTGAGAAAGGGTTGCCAAGGATATTTGGCATATGTCCGAGATACTAGTAAGGAAGTGAAAAGTTTGGAACAGATTCCAATAGTCAATGAGTTTTCGGACGTATTTCCTAAAGAATTGTCTGGTTTGTCACTGGATAGAGAAATAGAGTTTGGTATAGAGTTGCTACCTGGCACAAATCCAATTTCTATTCCTCCCTACCGTATGGCACCAGTTGAGTTGAAAGAATTGAAGACTCAGTTGCAAGATCTACTTGACAAAGTATTTATCAGGCCCAGTAGTTCACCGTGGGGAGCACCTATACTCTTTGTGAAGAAGAAGGATGGTTCTATGAGGCTATGTATAGACTACAGGCAGCTCAACAAGATAACTATCAAGAACAAGTATCCTTTGCCAAGAATAGATGATTTATTTGATCAGCTGCAAGGTGCAAGTCATTTCTCTAAGATAGACTTGAGGCCGGGATACCATCAATTGAGAATTCAGAATGAGGATGTATCGAAGACAGTATTCCGAACCAGATATGGACACTATGAGTTCTTAGTGTTTCCATTTGGATTGACTAATGCACCGGTTGCATTTATGGATTTGATGAATAGGGTGTTCAGGCCATTCTTAGACAAGTTTGTCATTGTATTTATTGATGACATTCTTATGTATTCTAAGAGTAAAGAAGAGCATGAAGAGCACCTTAGAATTGTGTTGCAAACTTTGAGGGAGCATCAGCTATTTGCCAAATTTTCAAAATATGATTTCTGGCTTGAGAATGTGGGCTTTCTGGGGCATATAGTGAGCAAAGAAGGGATTAAAGTCAATCCTAGAAAGGTTGATGCAATTCTTAGTTGGCCTAGACCCATGGATGTTTTAAAAGTTAGAAGTTTCTTAGGTTTGGCAGGCTACTACAAGAGATTTGTTCAAGATTTGCAACTCCTTTGAGCAAGCTTACCCAAAAGCAAGTTAAATTTTTCTGGTCAGATGCATATGAAGAGAGCTTTCAGAAGTTGAAGACTTGTCTCACCACGTCACCTGTTTTAGCTTTGCCGTCGGGTGAAGGAGGATATGAAGTGTATTGCGATGCATCGCGAGTGGGGCTTGGTTGTGTACTTATGCAGCATCGAAGAGTGATAACTTATGCTTCTAGGCAGTTGAGGAAGCATGAAATGAACTATCCAACTCATGATCTTGAGATGGCTGCAGTAGTGTTTGCATTGAAGATCTGGAGACACTACTTATATGGTGAGAAGTGTGAGATTTTCACAGATCATAAGAGTTTGAAGTACATATTTCAGCAGAAAGATCTCAA
>CANXYC010867030.1:0-16758 GCA_948193065.1 Aleurites moluccanus | reverse complement strand
GTATACGCATGTGCTAGTCTTTCAGAATCAATAATGTCCATTCTCATTGATTCTATGACCAGGGAAATTTAGGTTAAAACATAATTACACATGATAAGCATCTCACTATCATGATCATATCATGAATGCCTTCATGCTATGTTTATACCATGAACTTTATTAAACAGTTATGCAACATTACTCTTAATTATAATTATTGATTAATAAATAATGCCTTTTTATTGATATATTTCTAAAAACATCATTACAATGATTGTCTTTAGAGCACCTATACTAACACCTAGCACTTCAAATCACTTGAATTACACACTTTGCCACTAAAATCTTTAAAGTAGGCAAAAATGGCAACTTTCCAATTCTTTGATCTCTACATCAATTCAATCACATATAAACTATCTATTAGTCTCCAATTAACATATTCTAACCTCAATTAATACATACTAATACAAAATCAAAGATTCATTCTTCACAACTTTAAGTTAGGGTTTCTAAATTAGGGAAAACCTATCAAATGCATCAATTAAGCACTAAACCCATTCTAATTGACTTCTAAAACATATAAATCAAGCATTAAACCAAACAAATCACATCTTTACCTTAAGATGGAGTATTGGCCGAAATCCACTAGCCTTCCTTTCTTGAAATTGCTTGATTTTCCAAGCAAACCAATGATAGCAATCAAAGAATCCAAGGTTTGATTCAAGTTTTCTATAAGTTTTCTCTTGGATTTTTGAAAGAAATTTAGTGAAGAAATATGGATGGAAGCTCACGGCCAAATGAAGAAGAAGAAAGAAAAATGGCCAAAAATCTATTAAGACATACTTATATATTAAGTCAAACTTGGCAAATTGCATCTTGGTCCCTAAACTTTCAATTATTCACACTTTGGTCACATTTCCTTCTGTAATTTATTCTGACAATTCTGTTGAGAATTGAATTTCAAAGTGGAATCCAAATGGCTTATTTTTATTTATACTTTATTATAAAAATAGTTTCAAAGCCATTTTGAAACTCAGACAGTCGATTTTCCACTATTCCTTCGAAGTTCTATTTATTTACGATTTTGCCATCGCTTACTTTTTTAGTGTTCCTAAATATTTTCACCTCTTTATTTTTACCATAATTACATATATATTTATGTGATTCTTTACCCCTTGGTCTAACTCAGAAAATTCTTTAGTTGATCGGACTGCTATTTCTCGGCCAGTGTTATTAACACCGACGTTTTTCAGAAAAGTAACTCATATGCATTTTAACTGTGTCTCAAAAATTATCTTTCATTATTTTAGTATTTCCAGTCTAATAACTAGATATATTACTGTTTAATCATGGTAGCATTTTAGAGGGTATTACACCAGCTTAGTGGAGTTAACATAATGTATATACATTAAACCGAACTTGGTAAAAGGGCTTGAAAGAACTAGTAGCACAATATTATCTATGTGTAAGGATTTCTACTTACCATTAACAATTTTTTATTATTTGGGGGTCATGATGTGTGGCAAGATACCGCTCATGATCTACTTGAGTTAGAAAGGTTCAATTGGAGAATTGATTATGAATTAATTCATATAATCCTTGTTGGACAAGGATTACCTTTTATGAAAGTTTCCTATTTTGGAAATAGGAATTCCACTTAAGAATTTCCTAAATTAATTTAAGGAAATTATTAAAGACTTAAGTTTCCATTTAATTGGGAAATCTATTAGGTCACACGCATAAAAGTGATTCAAACAATAAGTGAAAGAGTTAATTAAATTATGATTAAATGATATTTAATTCATATATTTAATTATAGAGTTTTTGCAATAATTTAATATGATTAAATTAATTATTTTATTTAATTATTTACATATGATGTATTTAATTAAATTAAGACCGTTGGATTATATTAATATTAGGATCAATAAGTCCAAGGACAAAGTAGTGTTTTTGACTTTTTATTAATGATATTATTGTCATTAGGCTTAATGTTTTAATTTAAGTCATTAGATTAAAACCTAATTGATCCAAGGGTCAAGGAAATATGATGTGATCATAATTCATTAACCCTAGGAGTAAAGCACAATAGGTTGGCCGAATTTCACAACCTATTCTTGCACCAAAAGAATTCGGCTTCTCTCTCTCGCTTCTCCTCTATTCAACCAAAACCTCTTGTCTTGCACATAAGAGTGTTTGACTCCTATTTTCAAAAGCTTATCCTTTGATCTTCGTGTGGATTACTAATGGTGCTTTCTTGCTCTTGTAGGAAAGATAGTGGTTTGCTACAACCATTTCTTGGTGATCAAAGGAGAAAGAGATTCTCAAATCAAAGGTAAAGATCTTAATTGTCTTTAATGAATCTTCAATTTTGATCTACATAGCCTTCTTGGTTTGGGATTTTTATTTTGTTTTCCATTGCTCCTAACTGCCTAAATCCTAACATATAAGCATTCAACAATATGAAGAGATCATATGATAGAAGATACTACAAATGGAGTAATGGTAGAAAGTCACAATGGAAAAGAGCATGAGAGGTAAACAAGTATCACCTTTTACTCTTTTTGCAATTTAAATATTTTGATATGCTATGAAATTGGTTGATAATATGTTTAATTGCTTAAATATGTTTTGAAAAATACATTTTTGTTGTGATGATTCCCTGTGTACCCTTTGAAAAATTTTATTTATTAAGGGAGAGAATTGCATGAAATAGGAGGAGAGATTATTTGGACCCCTTTACGTGTTGAGCAATTTATTGTCAAAGGAGGAGTGTAAAATATATTTGTTAATATAAAAAAGGGGGAGAAGTTATACAAGTATTATTTGCAAAATATTAATTGAGATTTTTTGCATGTTTCCTAAACACTTGTATGTATGATTTTATTATCATCAGAACGGGGGAGATTGTTGGACCCCTTGGATTTGATTTTGATTTTGATGATAATAAAACATATCAATATGTTAATCATGCTAACAATTTGTTTCAGTTGGTCAAGGCATGAGAAATCATGACCAATGATTAATCATAGGTTTAACACATTTGAAAGAGTTCATATGCAAAGGGGAGCATATTTGAAAAATGAAACAAATTAGAATTCAAGTTGCAGGTTGCAAGAAAGTAGCAGCCGTTAAAATATAAGTCGTTACTAAATAAGTAGCCCCATTACAAATAGACCTAAAAGGCAAAAGACTGAGATGCTGGAAGAGTAGCAGCCGCTACACTTAAGTAGCCCCGCTATGAAATAGTCACAGCTGTTACTAAGGAGTCTAGAAGATCCAGTAGCTCAAGTCTAGGAAACATGAGCAAGTAGCGCCCACTACTCTGGAAAATCAGACAAAAAACCTAACCGTTGGAAAAACTGTCAACTGCATTATTTGGCATTAAATGAAGCCAAACAACTATATTTCATCCAAGACTATAAATAAAAATTGGTGAGAAGTTTAAAAATAAGAGAACAACCATTAAGAACTTATTATTGAGATTTTACACTAAATCATTTATATTAATGGCTTAAAAAACATATTTATTAAAAAATCATTTTTGTGTGCAATTAATTGTAAATCTTTGAGTTGGTTAAGACTCATTAATTATTTGAGAGTTTGAAAAAAAGTAAAAGGAGATTTTCTTCTTCTCATCTCTTATAATTCTTAAGGGTTTAAGTGTAAGCTTAGTAAAATACTTGTATAGGTTTGAGTGTGAGCCTTTGATAAAACACTTATAAAGATTTAAAGTGTGAGTCTTTGAAAATATTTTATAAGGTTTGGCTGTGAGTCTAAACATTTGGGTTTGATCTTGCACCTGCAAAAGGATCAAGTGAAATACTCAAGTGTAATCTTGATGAGTGAATGTAGGCAAGAATTGGTTGAACCACTATAAAATTCTGGAGTCTCATTTCTTTCTTCCCTGCTTCATCTTATTAATTTTTAATTTGCTATTAATTTGTCAAACAGCCAATTCACCCTCCTCTTTGTTGTCATTGGGACTTTCAGGAGTTATAATAGCCAAGTTACCTTCATCTTGAAAAGGATATAAGAAGAAGATTTTGCATGACTCCAAAGATATAACTTTGGAGCAAATTCAAAAACATCTTCGAGACGAGGAGGAATCAAGGATGAGAGACAAAAGTGAAAACTCTTTTGGCAATACAAAAATAAATGTCGTGAATCAGCCTAAAAATTCCAACAAAAAGAAGCAAAACAATAAGAATCATATTGCTCCCAAAAGGGATCAAGGAAAATTTAAGAAACCAAAGAGTGAAAGTTGTTTGGTTTGTGGAAAACCTGGTCATTTTGCTAGGGATTGCAGATTTAAGAATAGTCAGAAACCAGAAGTTAACTCCGTTGAGGGAGATGATAATATAGTTGCTACTATAAGCAAAGTGAATGCTATATTTGGCAAGGTTTCTGGTTAGTGGTACGATACTTGTGCTACCATCCATGTTTGCTATGACAAGATACTATTCAAGACTTACAAAGAATTCATAGATGGGGAATAGATTTAAATGGAAAATGAAGTTCATTTTAAGGTACTTGGAAAGGGAAATGAATATAAAGTGTATAAATTTGTTAAATCATTATATAGTTTAAAGTAAGCTCCAAAACAGTAGTATGAAAAATTTGATGCAATAATTCTTTCTAATAGATTTTTTCACAATGTTGCAGATAAATGTGTTTATCTCAAAATTTATGATGACTATATGGTGATAGTTTGCCTTTATGTTGATGATATGCTAATAATAAGCAATGACATAAAACGAGTTGTAGAAATAAAGATATTTCTATCTTCAACATTTAAGATGAAAGATATTGGGAAAGTTGAAACTATACTAGGTATTAAGGTATAAAGAAATAGCGGGGGATATATGTTGAGTTAATTTCATTATATATAGAAAGTATTGAAGAAATTTAGTCACTTACAAATCAAAAAAGAAAATACCTCATTTGACCCAAGTATCAAATTAGTCAAAAATATTGGAAGAACAATGGTTCAATTAGAGTATTCAAGTGCTATAGGAAGTCTTATGTATGCAACGCAGTACACAAGACCTGATATAGCATTTACAGTTAGTAAATTGAGTAGATTTACTAGCAATCCAAGTGTGGAGCATTGGAAGGCTATTGAAAGAGTTCTTGGGTGCCTTAAACGAACTAAAGATTATGGCTACAATACTCAAAATTTCCTGCTATTTTAGGAGGATATACTGACACAAGTTGGATATCGAGTTTAGGAGATAGCAAATCCACTACTGGTTAGGTGTTCACATTGGGAGGTGGTGCTATTTCTTGTAAGAGTAAGAAACAAATATCTATAATACACTCAACTATGGAATCGAAATTTATTACTTTAACGGAACCGGGAAAAGAGAATAAGTGGTTGATGGACTTTTATTAGAAATTCCATTAACTTCTAAGAGTATGAATTCAATTTTTATACTTTGTGATAGTTAAGCCACTTTAGCTCGTGCATATAGTCAAGTATACATAGAAAGTTAAGACATACAAGACTTAAACATAATTATGCGAGGAAATTAATCAAGAGTAGGATTATTTCACTCATATTTGTGAAATCAAGTATGAATTTGACTTATCCGTTCATCAAATCTTTTACAAGACAAGTTGTAAGATCAACATCAAGACTGATGGAGCTAAAACTCATTGAATAAAGATCCACTAATGATAGCAACCCTATTCAACATTATGAATTAAGTAACGAAAAGTTCAAAGGGTAAAAATAAGTCATTGACATGTGAAGTGGTATAATACTTTGAAAAATTTTACTAGTCCAATCTAAAGATGTTAAAATGCTGGTTGTCACCAAATGATGATTGAATTAATTATACTTTTAATAAAGTTCAGTCAAACTAGTACAAGTATCTCAAAGAGTGACAAAAATACTGTAAGAATTTCCTCTATATGAACTTCGAAGTGGTGCCACTTTGATTGGGAGTTGGAGTTTTTCTTATAAAAATTCATGAATTCTAGATCAACTCATGGCCTTATTAGAGTTGAGCATGTTATGGTTTGAAATTAGAAATTTTTATGTTTATATGTATGATGCTACTGATGTTGTCACAAGGAATAACAAGTTCAAAACTTTTATGCTACTTGAAATTTCGACTTTGTCCTATGACATTTATACTAAGGTAATATTCAAATCGAAAGATATATTACTATATTCATAAACACAGTATGATCTTTTAGATAAATTTTTTATATTTGAACAAGTGGGGATTGTTATAATTGTTCAACTAAAAAAGAAGAAAAGAAAAATTTTAGTTTTTCAAATGACTTGTCTATATCAAAGGGTGTGTTCTAAAAGATGTGTCTATCCCAAAAGTTGTGTTGCAAAAGATGTGTTTATACCAAAAGTTGTGTTTTAAAAAATATGTATATACCAAAGATTGTGTCCGTTCCTAAAGTTGCAACTTTTGAGTTTTTTATTTTATTAAAAGTTGTATCTTTTATATTAAAAATTGTGTCTGTTTCTAAATGTTGCAATTTTTAGATTTTTTTTATTATAAATATGTGATTGTTGAGATTATTTTGAGATGTTGGAATGTTAAAAAAAATTAATGAAAGTTAAGAATATTTTTTAGATACAATATTTTTTCAAATTCAAAAGATCAAATTTCATTTCTCATAATTTATAACTTAAAGTTTTTCACTATTTATTTAATGTAAAACTTTTTAAAATTTATTATATCTACTAAGATTATTTGCATTTAATCTCATAGTAATATTAAGAAGAAAAGAAAGTAAATATCACTTTTAGAAAAATAAATTTATACGTTTCAAACTATGTATATTATTTAAACTTATTTGTTTTCTTATTTATAATATTTATATATATTATACTTTTTATTCTTAATTTTTTTTCTTCTATTTTAATAATATTTCCAACATATTATTGATTGATTAAATCTAAGTGTCTCAAAGTTAGCCTGAAATTAAATAGTCAAACATGCATACATCATATATTTTGAGGTGGACCACAAAAATTGAAGGTCAACAAGGGAAAGGGTAGGCAATACAGTTGATCAAAATCGAACAACCTTGTACGCTAAGAGTAAAAAAATGATGGACAAATCAGAGTACAAAAAAAGAAAGATTACGTGCAAGAAAACTTTATTAGATTTGTTAGGTCTAAAAAAACATATGTATGACTCGTCGCTTTTCACCAAAGATTCACTAAATTTTCAACATCGTCGACTAATTATGATAAATGAAATTCCAACTTTCAACTTTTATAAATACTTTTGAATTACTTGTTGCTGAATCAATATATATATGAAAAGTAAAAAAATCGCCATCTAAAACTATTTTCAAGAAATGAAATTGGAACCATATATTAATTTTAAATGTCAAACCTTAATATAATTTTAATCCTACAATTATCATAATTACTATAATTTGTGAAATTTGAAATATTTTTGAGTTAATTACGAAAAAAAAAATTATGAACTATTCGTGAAATTGTAATTTTATCACAAACTAAAATTTTTGATAATTTTATATATATACTTTCAATTTTTGATAAATTTAACATAAAATCAGAATCATGTCAGAGTTCCGGTACAGAAATTAATGTAACATTTATTATTATTATTTTTGTCATATAAGCATCTGATTATGAAATAAAATCAAACTAACCAAATTAAATTGAATCAAACTAATTTGAATCGGTCAGTTCGATTCAAATTTTCAAACTACAGTTAAGAAACCGATATATATATATATATAACCTAAATGTATATTTAAATAATATAAATAATTGAACCAAAATATATCGGTACAACCTAAATAACTTGTTTTTTATTTCAGTTCTATTCCGTTTAATTATTTCGATATTCAAAAGAAATATATTTACTTATTTTATTTAAATAACCTAAATAATCAAATAACCAAACTAAAATATATCGGTACAACCTAAATAACTTGTTTTCTATTTCAGTTTTGTTCGATTTAATTATTTCGATATTCAAAAGAAAATCGAAATATCCAAACCGAATTTAATCAATTTTAATACTTTTGGTATTGAATGATCATAAAATTAAAAAAATAATAAAAAAAAAGAAATAAAGGGGTAAGCAATCATTCAGTTCAATTTGAACTGAACTGAAATAAAACTCTCAAAATCAAACTAAAATAAAAATAAAAATTTCAAAAAATTAATCAAACCGAATAAAAAAATTATTCAGTTTCTTTTTGAAAAACAAACCGAATAAAAAAATTAAAATTTTAAAAAAATTATTCGAACCGAAATAAAATTTGAAAACTCAAATCAAATCAAATAATTCAAATTGATTTGATTCAATTTAATTTAATTGGCTTGATTTGATTTTTTTATCAGATATTGACGTGATAAAAATAATAATAATAAATATCATATTAGCATTTGATATCAGCTCCGACACCGGAGCTTTAATTGAATTTTGATTTTTTGTTAAATTTATCAAAAATTAAAAACATATATATAAGAATATCGAAATTTTTAATTCGTGATAAAATTGTAAGTTGACAAATAGTTGATATATTTTTTTTTTTGGAATTAGCAAAATATTTTTTTTTTCACTTCCTATTATTACAGTATGAAATATCTTAATCTCTTAAAAGTTTGAATTATAAATCTCCTAGATTTTTCAATATACATTTAATCACTGTAATATTAATATTAATTTAATGTGACCACTGTTACTCCTTCAAAATTAGTAAAAATTGCCAACGTAAAAATTAACTTTACAAATTAAATAAAAACCTATCTTAATTTAGAAAATTTTTATTTATATTGTATGTAAGAATTTATTTCATATTTTTTTATTAATGAGTAATAAAATATTTTAGTTATTTTTTTTTTTCAGTGAAAAACTATTAATATCCTCTTTAATTTTAATATATCTAGAAATAAATTAGATCAACATGATAAATAATATTTTTGAAAGCTTAAATAATCTTTTAAGAATTCAGGTATCCATAACAAAAAATTTGCCTATATAGAAATACCATTATCACTCTTAATTATTCCATTGTCAACCTTTAATGGCAACAGATAACAACCCATCACCAAACCATCTCTTTCTCCTACTTAAAAACCTTTCTTTCATAGCTAAACTTACAAATTTTGAGAAAAAGAGAGTGACATTAAAACCTTTCTTTCACATAGCTAAACATACAAATTTAGAGAGAGAGAGAGAGAGAGAGAGAGAGAGAGAGAGAGAGATGGTGAACCTTGTAGCAGCTCAGAAGCCCATATTGCATGGGCTAATGAAAATGGCCGGTGTGATACCCCACGCAGTAGAAATTGAAGCAGGCACATTTATGAACTTCTGGGTTCCCATTGAAACCATAGAAAAACCAGACAAAGGCCAAAAGGCCAAAACCCAAGACCAAATTACCTTAAGTATACCAAAAAAACCAGTAGTGGTTCTAATCCATGGTTTTGCTGCTGAGGGTATTGTCACATGGCAATTCCAAGTTGGTGCCTTAACCAAAAAATACTCGGTTTATATTCCTGACCTTCTCTTCTTTGGTGGTTCTGTCACCGATAAAACTGACCGGTCACCAACTTTTCAAGCGGAAACGTTGGTGAAAGGATTAAATAAATTAGGAGTAGACAAGTGTATAGTGGTGGGTTTTAGTTATGGTGGTATGGTGGCATTTAAGATGGGCGAGTTATATCCTGAGTTGGTTGAAGCCATGGTTGTTTCTGGTTCGATCTTGGCCATGACTGACTCGATTAGTGAAGAAACATTAAGTAGGCTTGGCTTTGAATCTTCTTCAGAGCTTTTGTTGCCTAATTCTGTTAAGGGTCTTAAAGCTTTACTTTCTGTTGCTGCTCACAAGAAACTCTGGTTCCCAAATCGCCTTCACAAAGACTTCCTCGAGGTTTATTTTCAACTTTAATATTACACTCACTTTTTTATTTTTTTTCCCATATATTTAAATAATAACGAAAATTTTATGTGTCTGCACTTGTAGCTATAAGTAATAACATCACACCTAGAACAGCAACAAGGTCTTGATTCGAATTAATACATTAAAAATAATTTTTTATCATTCGTTTGATGTTATTTATTAATTTTATATATACTTTATATAACTATAATTTTGGATCATTCAAATAAAATTTTAACAAGATTTAATAAATATTATCATCATGTTTGAATGATTTTAAATTATAATTACATAAAAGACATATAACATCATATAAAATAAATAACGAAATTATATAAAAAATTACATAAAAATTATAACAGAGTTTTATATAGCAGTGCGGCATGTGAGACTCCTAACAGCTTCGAAATATTAATAAATTATGTGTTTTCATCATCAAGTTATCAAATCCGCATCGGACCGTCGGATTTAAAAAATTTATACTATCATAATTTTTTTATTTAATTTTAATTATATTTACATTATATTTATTTTGAATATATAAATAATAAATATCAAATTATATACTAAAATTTATATTTTTTTTATATTATATAATATTAATTTAATAATTTAATATTTAATTTTAATTTAATCTTGATTTAATTTCAGTTTTCATCAGTTATAAAGCCGAACCTAAATTAAAAAATATTAGTTTTCATGTCTTCTAATTAAAAAGATAATTGATAAACAAAAATCTAATCACCTAATTATTATGACTTTATCGCTATACATATCGGGTGATCATAAATATGTTATATCATGTTTATAGAAAAATAAAATATAAAAATAAGAATAATTAAAATTAGAAAAAAAATCATATCATACTTATTTATTTATTTCTCATATAGTTTTATTTTTTATCTAATTTATTCAAATAAAATTATTATATAAAATATAATTTTTTTTTATAAAAAACTCTTAAGTTTTCATATTAAATGTCTTATTAATTATATATTAATATTATATGAAAATTAAATAATAAAAAAATGAAATACCAGATTAATTAACTAACATTTATTTTTAATATTTTTAAATATTAAAAATTATATAAAAATCTCAAAAATTTCTAAAAAAAGGAAAAATGAAATGTTGATCATATAAAGATTCAAATTTCCCTATGCTCAAGCAGTTTAATATATAAAAAAAATTGAAAAACTTAAAATCTTAATAAATTTGCAATAACTATTACATATGAATCCAAAATAAATGTGAATATAAAAATAAAAAAAAAATTAAATAATTAAAAATTTTGAAAAAATTAGACTGACAATCCCAAAATAAATGAGTGTTCATGTCATCTATAAAAATCTTCTCTTAGTTATTAGTCTTATATTATAGTATATAGATAAAATAGATATATACTATATAGCAGTATTTAATTATTGACATTTGAAAACAAATATCAATAGTTTATTATTATTATTATTAAATTCAACAGAAAATTAAGTAATCATTAGCATTTTTGTCTCACTAATTTTTGTCATTACAGGTCATGTTCACTAACAGGAAAGAGAGAGCTGAACTCCTTGCGGGATTAGTCATCAGCAACAAAGACACCACTATCCCTGCATTCCATCAGGCAATATAGCTAATGACTTTGCTTTCCTTTTGGAAATCCAAAGAATTTTATTCAATTTGATTTTATCAACAAAATTAAATTAAATTTTTTTGTAAAAATTATTTTAAACATCATGTATATAAATAATAATTTTTTTTTTCTATTTTCACTCCATTCAATTATTATATATATATATATATATATATATATATATTAATAGATAGAAGATTTCAAATTAATTATTAAAAAAATAAGAATAATTAAATTACACTTAATTTGCATGATTTTTCTCCTTTATTGCTCTTCCCAAGCATCTGTATAACTTGTAATTGTTTTGATATATGTTGCAGAAAATACATCTGTTATGGGGTGAGAATGACCAAATCTTCAAGTTAGAACTGGCACAGAATATGAAAGAGTATGCCTCTCAACCACAAATCTATATCACAAAAATTGACATGTTTCTGTTTAATGGAAAATTGCATAAATTTCATTCATTAATACTGTTGACAGTCCACTAAAAATCTTTTTAGATGTTAATAGATACTGATATATATAATCTTTAATTCTTATCTGTAAAACTTTTTTTTTTTTAATTTTGATTGAAAAAAAAAAAAAAAAAAAGGAATAAAGCACACTTCTTGTGGAATTATGGGACAAATGAAACCCTTGACTTATCCAAAGTACATATTTAAAATTCTTTGAACATATATATTATGAATATTAAAAATATGTTTATATCTCTCTCATTGACCTCTCAAAATTTTGTAAAATTATTTTTTATCTTCTTTTATTGGATTAAAAAATGAATACATAATAATTAAAATTAAAAAATCAATAACAGACAATTATATGACTGTTATTATAGAAGTATATAATTATTTCATAAATAATAAACATTGAATTATTAATCTATGAAATTTAAATGCATAAGGCTACATTTATTTCCTGGAAAATAACTTAGCCCCTAGTAAGTGCTGAAAATAGATTTACATTAATTACAGGCAACTGGGTGAAAATGCAACATTTGAAAGCATAAGGAAAGCAGGTCACTTGGTTCACCTGGAGCGGCCATGCGTCTACAATCGCCATCTCAAGCAATTCCTTGCTTCCCTTCAAGGAAATCATCTAAACTAGTTACTATCTGCCTTCTACCTTTTTTTTTTTTTTATTATTATTATTGTTATTTTTTTAAACTTTTGCCTTACATATTATGTTACAATCTCATTTTTAATATATTATATTTCTTGCTATCTTTGTGGCAAGAAATATATATTGAGCTTTAGGCTTAAACCAATTCTATTAACAATTTTAAATTAACAGTCTCTTTGGTATAAACACATTTCATAAAATTACAAATCCATATTTTTATATTTAATATAAATGAAAATTCATTTAAAATTTTGTACTTTTAATTTTATTGAATTAAATGTATATGAATCAAATTCCGCTAAAATTGATAAAAATAAATTCAAAACTTAATAAATTACAATAAAAGCAGTCACCAGCGTGTAAAGAGTAAATTTCCCTGTCACAGTAAAGTAGCTTTGTTAATTTGACACCATTAAATAAACACTTGAAGCAATTATTCAGTACCCAGAGCTCACATTCCTCCACAAATATATGGACACTACAAGTCATTTTAACAAGCAGATTCCATATGTTCGTAAATGAGATGCAATATGCTGGATGCCCTGAACTTTTAATAACATTTCTGTATTGTGCATGCATTAGAGAGAGAGAGATACCTCCACTGCTCCAACTCAACAGCAAGTTTGCAGTCATAGTGACCACCCAGGGTGTCAGCCAATTTGCCAATGTAGCTACACTGCCAGCGAGGCTCATAATATTCACCGGGAGAATCTGAAATGCAGAATTCAGAAAAATTAAGTTATGACAACTATACAACACTTATTCTTCAGCATATTCCATAAAATGGCATTTTGATTTCATCAACTATAAATCATCTATGTGCATAATTCAAGCACTTGTTACATCCAAGGTCAATATTGAAATGCTAACCATGTTTTTTTTTTTTTTTTTTTTTTTTTTTTATCTTTTTCCCTATCTGTTTCATACTATAGGAAGAAATGGAAAAGGGAATAAGTATGGGTATTATGTAAATGCTGTAACAGGATTGGAGTATTGTGAGTTGAAAAGAATAATAGAATAAGCATGGTTGTAGAAGATCCAGGCTTTTAGGAGGGAAAAGTTGTAATAGGCAGTTAAGGGTGTAGTACTGCTGTACCATCAGTTATCAAGTAACTGAGGGTATAAAAAAGGGGTCTCGTACATCAAATGATTCATTCAGTTACTGAAATAATATCTGCTATTCTTTCTATTGATTTTCTCTCACTTTTTTACCCTAATTCCTCTGTTTCTTCTCCAATTTCTTCATTCTCTTTCCAAATTCAACCCCGAAACCCTAATTCATCCGCATATTCAATTGTTAAGATTCACCATATTAACATATGGTATCGAGCTGTTACGATAGGGCTATTAATCATCAACAATTTTCGAGCATGACAAAGTCAGTGGTGGTGTCAAATGATGGTGTTCGTATGGCAGAATTTGAAGTACAATTCAGGGAGCTACGGGAGACAACCTTGAGAAATATGGCTCAGTTTCAAGAATTCAAAGATAAGAATGATGACAGATTTGAAGAAATTAAAGAATTGATGAAAGACTTGAAGAAGATTGCAACGGACAAGGGAAAAGAGAAGATGGATTCTCAGGAAACTGCAGAACAACAATCCAAAAAGAATATTGCACAGGCAGAAAAAGGATTACTGCCTAACCCTTATGTGAGTTGGATAGAAAGTTCCAGTACAGCTGCAACTCAAATGCAAATGGAAACACAAGATCTGAGAACTGCAAATCAGCACACAGGAGGTAATTACTGGGTTAACAGAAACCCTAACTCTCTCTTCTACCCTAAAATTGATATAATGACCTTCAATGGAGAGGAACCAAGAAATTGGCTTAAGAAATGTGATAAATATTTTAGCATTTATCAAATTCCTGAGGAACAAAGACTTTCAATAGCCTGTAAACCTTGTGGATAGAGCAGATTCATGGTTTCAGAATTGGAATAGAGGCAGACCAAAATCTTTGATGGAGTTTGAGGAGGCTCTTTATGAAAGGTTTGGTGATGAAGATGTCAATGATGTCATAGAGGAATTCATGAATTTGAGACAGGTAGGATTAGTAGAAGAATACCTGGATACATTTGAAGAATTAAGAATTAGATTGGAGAGGTTTATGCCTGAATTAAGAGAAGAATACTTTCTGTTTGGGTTTATGGGTGGGGGGGTGGTGTTAAAAGAAGAAATCAGGTTAGTAGTGAGAATGATGAGACCTAGAACTATGTCTAAAGCTATAGAGGTTGCTAGATTACAAGAAAGGATAGTGGGAAAAGGTAATAGAGGACCTTTAACCAGTTCTTGGAACCAAAAATCTATTAACCATTCACACAGAACCACTACTTACCCTGCAGCCTTTAACAAACCTGTTCTTAATTCTCCTTATCCTCCAAGACCTCTAAATCCTAATTGGATTTCTAAACCGGACCACCTAGCATACAACCCTCAACCAAATACCAACTTCCAAAATTCCAGCCCTGCAACCAAGCTTATGAACCCTAACACCAATAATCCAAAACCCTTTCCTCCACCACCTGCATTCAATAAACCCAATAGAACTTGCTATAAATATGAGGATAGATACTTCCCAGGCCATCAATGTAAACCAAAAACCTTAGCAACCCTCACATATGAAGAAGCAATAGAACCTGTAATAGAACTTGAGATGGAACTGGAGGAGTGTGAAGAGGGTGTAGAATTATCAGCTCATTTGGAGGGTAGTCAAGGAGCTGAAACAATTAAAATAATTGGAAGGTACAAGAATAGACAGCTGGTTATTTTAATTGACACAGGGAGCACCAACAATTTTATAGACTACAAAATAGCTCAAGAACTGAAGTTAGACTTAGTTAAAATTCCGGCATCAGTCATTACAGTAGCTGATGGGAGGAAATTGACATGCAATCATCATTGTTTGGGGTCCAAATGGAGAATGCAGGAACATGAATACTTTTATAACTTGAGAATTCTCAAGTTAAATAGCTTTGACATCATTCTAGGAGTGGATTGGTTAAGAAGTCTTAATCCTATACTATTTGATTTTGAAAAGGGTAGCATTTCCTTCAGTCTTAATGGTCAGCAAGTGACTGTCAAAGGTATTACTCAGATTCAGGATTGGAAGCGTATTGATAGTATTCTAAGACAACAAGGACAAGACTTTTAAACACCCTTGTTCTACATTTCAAGTATTGAACAACCTAATTCCTTGAATCAACTTACAACTGCCTCAATCCCTAGCCACTGCAATTCAGACTTAACCCTACTGCTGGAATCATTCCAAGATGTATTTGCTGAGCCTAGTACCTTACCCCCTTTCCGAAGTCAACCATTTTATACCTCTTGTCCCTAACACACAACCCATTAATATCAGACCATATAGATACCCTCACTTTCAAAAGTAAGAAATAGAAAAATTGGTCACTGAGATGCTGCAAAATTCAGTAATCCAACCTAGTACAAGTCCCTTTTCATCTCTTGTTTTGTTAGTAAAGAAGAAAGATGGAAGTTGGAGATTTTGTATTGACTATAGGAGGCTTAACGAGGTCACTATCAAGGATAGGTTTCCAATTCCTATCATTGAGGACCTCTTGGATGAACTTCATGGGGCACAACTATTTTCTAAACTAGATTTGAGGGCTGGTTATCATCAAATTCAAATGCAGCCTCAAGACATTGAGAAAGCTACTTTCAAAACTCATTAAGAACGCTATGAGTTTACTGTTATGCCCTTTGGCCTAACAAATGCCCCTACCACCTTCCAGGCATTAATGAACAACATATTTCAGCCCCACTTGAGGAAGTTTGTATTGGTGTTTTTTGATGATATACTAGTGTACAACAAGACATGGCAGGAGCACTTGCAACACTTGGAAATTGTACTACAGGTTCTCAGAAAATAGACTATGTTTGCCAAAATGTCCAAATATTCTTTTGCTCAGAAGGAGATAGATTACTTAGGGCATATAATTTCTGGAAAAGGAGTAGTCACTGACCCCAAGAAGGTCCAAGCTATGTGGGATTGGCCTGTTCCTTCATCTGTGAAGGAATTAAGGGGTTTTTTGGGCTTGACAGGATATTACAGAAAATTCATCCTCCATTATGGGATAATAAGCAAACCTCTCACTGAGTTACTTAAAAAAGAAG
>CANXYC010866681.1:0-13064 GCA_948193065.1 Aleurites moluccanus | reverse complement strand
TTTCACATAAACCCTAGAATTTAGGGATTTCCATTATTTAAAGTTAATCTAGCTAAAATAATTCTAAACCCATTCATTTCAATCCAAGTACTATCTATTTAACCAATAAAAATCAACAAATGAACATATACCTCAAATGGTGATTCACGGCAGAAATCCTTTACTGTTACTGCCGATATTTTCAGCCCCTCTTTCCACGAGTTAAGGCTGAAGGAAGATGAACACAGGTATATATATATGATTTCCACAAATTTCTCCAGAAGAATTTGGTGAAAAAACGTGGAAATTGGATGAAGAAAATGATGAACAGTGGTTGGTTTTTAGAGAAACAAGAAGCTCGATGTGAACGTTGAAAAGAAAGAAAGAAAGAAATGGCTAAGTGTTCACACTGTTGCTTATAAATAGGCTACTGCCTAAATTACAAATGCCGGTTATTGTGCACTTATTCGTCCCGCCTCTCCAAAATTCAATTTCTGCTGGTCCAGCTCGCCAATTGCCGGCTCACCAGACCCAGCTCGCCATTCTCAGTTCGCCAATGCTTCTTCGCATTGCCGACTCGCCTTTTCTAGTTCGCATATGCCGGCTCGCCAATGTCTCTTCGCATTGCCGGCTCGTACATGCCTCTTCGTTATTCCCAGCTCGCCAATGCCTCTTCGCATTGCCGGCTCGCATATGCCTCTTCGCATATTCCTCTTCGCTATCTCACCTCGCACTTTTTCTTGGCGAGGCCAGCTCGGCAAGACCTCTTCGCAAGGCCAGCTCGACATTGCATCTCCGCAAAGCCAGCTCGGCATTGCTCCTTCGCAAAGCCATCTCGGCATTGCTTCTTCACAAGGCCAGCTCGGCATTGCTCCTTCGCAAGGCCAGCTCGCCAATGCCGATTGGAAACCCTTAACCTAGTTTTCACAGAATTTCGCTGAACACTCAAATTCTCCATTCTTTAACACTTAGCATTTTCTCTCGCAATATTTCCATATTCATTTTCTATCATTATCATAAGTAATTAATAAGTAAATATTTATACTTATTTCAAAATTAATTAATTGAGCAATTAAAATAAATTTATACCCAAAAATATACACGAAGATTGTTTAGAAAAATAATGGGTGTTACATTGATTTTGATCCTTTAAGTAATGTTGCTGTGGCTAACATCTTGAAGAATATGAATTATTTTCCTGGTAGGTCTTGGGAGGAGCCAACAAGGGATAACCTCTTTCAAAGAATATCCAATAGCCAACCCACCTTTTTGGCTTGGCTATGAGCCCACCAAAGAGGATCTGAAGGAGATTGAATTGAGGGCCAAAAGGAGAGTTGAGGCTAAAAAGAAAGGCTCAGTTTAGAAGACTGTGAACCCATCTACTTGTTAGAACAAGATTAGGAGGAAAACATAGAGGTTGCTCTCTTTGAGCAAGTCCTCACAATTGAAAGCAAAATGAAATCAAACCCCACCAAGCTCATCCATCCAACTTTCAGTGCACCAAACAACTAGTATATTGAGAAGCTTCCTAGCCTTGATGAAATGTCTCCTTTTCAAATCAAGTTAGAGTCAGAGTCTTTAGAGTCATGTTCTTCTTTTTCTTCTTTAGTGTCTATAAAAGACCTCCATGATCTTTCTTTTAATTTTGATGTAATCCATGAGGATGGGACATTTATTCATAATAAAATTTTTGAATTTCCTCTTATATCCCTAAGTTTTCCTCTCTTGTTTACGAATCTAATTTAAATGAGGTATCAAAAGAAAAAGAAATAAATGAAATAAAAAAGGTACGAAGCAAGGAATCAATAAATTTGGGCACAAATGATAAACTAAAAATCACATTCATTGCATTATCATTTTATGATAAGGCTTCTTTATTTAAAGCAGTTCAAGAATTTTTAGATTGTTTTGCTTGGAAACCCGAAGACGTGACAGGTATCAATCCAGGTATTGCGATCTATAAGATTTCGATATATGAGGATGTAAAGCATAAATTATGAAGGTTGAACGTAGAATGGTCTCTCAAGATCAAAGAAGAAGTTGTCAAGTTGTTAAAGAATGGTTTCATTAAGCCAGTCACTTATCCTTCATAGCTAGCCAACATAGTGTCTATGCCCAAGAAGGATGGGAAAGTAAGGATGTGTGTAGATTACAGAGATTTGAATAAAGCCTGTCCAAAAGACGATTTCCCTTTACCTCATATAGACTTATTGGTTGACTATATAGCCGGATATGAAATAGTCTCCTTGACTGATCCATATACGGGTTATAGTCAAATACAAGTCTACCCTTATGACAAGGAAAAGACAGCCTTCATGATAGAATAGGGCACCTATTGCTACAAGGTCATGCCTTTTGGTTTGAAAATGCGGGAGCAACATATCAAAGAATGACCATAACCATCTTTCATGACATGATCCACCAGGATGTGGAAGTGTATGTTGATGATATGGTTATCAAGTCCAAAACGACAGAGGGACATATAGATACACTGAGGCATTTCTTCCTTAGATTAAGACAATATAATCTAAAGTTGAATCCTGCTAAGTATGTTTTTAATGCATCCTCAGGTTTGTTCTTAGGGCACGTGGTTAGCAAGAAGGGGATAGAAGTTGATCCAGCCAAATCAAGGGCCATTTTGGAAATGTCGGCTCCTAAGATAGAAAAAGAAATTTGGAGATTTCTGGGGCATTTGCGGTACATCAGTCGATTCATTTCTCAACTGGCTGATGTTTGTAGACCTATCCTCAAATTGTTAAAGAAAGGAGTTTCTAAAGACTGGAATGGTGAATGCCAATAAGCTTTTGAAAGAATAAAGCATTATTTGCGAAATCCTCATGTTTTACAACCATCAAGGCCTGGTAAACCTTTATTATTATACCTCTCTGTGACTAAGGAAGCTATGAGGGAAATACTTGCTCAAAATGTGGTAGACTCACATAAAGAGAATGTCGTTTATTACTTAAGCAAATGCATGCTTACTCATAAACTCAAGTACAATCAAATCGATCAGTTGTGTCTCACTTTGGTTTAGGTATGCCATAAGCTATAACATTATTTAGGATCATACACTATACATGTTCTCGCTAACAAAAGTCCATTGAAATTCCTTATAGAAAGGTCGGTTCTTGATAGCAAAATGGCGTGATGGTTGGCAGTTCTAGCAGTCTTTGATCTCAAATATGTTACAAGGAAGGACATCAAATGGAGTGTGATAGCTGATCAATTGGTTGTTGCCCTGGTAGATGATGAACCATTTGAGCCCGAGTTTTCGGATGAGGACATTATAGAGTTGGAGCCCGAAGTATGGAAGTTATACTTTGATGGAGCAGCTAACAGTAAGAGTTATGGTGCTGGAATAGTACTTGTCACACTAAATGGGTATCATTTACCTATGGCCATTAAGTTAACCTTTGAGGTGACAAATAATGAAGCTGAATATGAGGCTTGTATATATAGTCTGGAGGTTACCGCTAACATGAGGATTGAGTATCTAGAGGTCTATAAGGACACTAATTTAATTGTTTCACAAGGTCTTGGCAAATGGAAGATAAATGAAGAGCATTTAGTTCCTTACTATCTACGTGTAACTAACCTAGCTGAAAATTTTCATGAACTATCTTTCCATTACTTACCTCGAGCTAAGAATCAGTTTTCTGATGCTTTGGCAACCTTGGCCTCTATGATAGACATGATGGGAAATGAGATTGTACATCTTATGGTTATTGAAGTACGAAGGCAACCGAGTCATAGTACAACATATATGCAAATTTAGCTAGCTGACAGTAAGCCATGGTATTGGGACATAATCTATTTTTTGAAAAATGAGCAATATCCTGAAGGAGCATCCAAATCGGATCGAAGAACAATAAGACAATTGGCAAGTAATTTCATACCAAATGGAAATGTGTTGTATACGAGAGCTTGGGACAACATCCACCTCAAATGTGTGACAGAAGAGGAAGCTCGAAAAATTATGAAATGGGTACATAGAGGTGAGGAAGGCCGACACATGAATGGTTTTGTGTTAGCTAGAAAAATCGCAAATCTAGGGTATTATTGCCTTTCAATGAATGAGGATTGTGCCAAGTTTGTGCAGAAATGTCACAAGTGTAAGATATTTGCAAAGCTCCAGAAGCGACCTCTTGTCCCTTTGCACCCGACTGCAACTCCTTGGCCCTTTGCTATATGGGGCATTAATATTATAGGGCGCATCAGTACGAAATCCTCGAATGGGCATGAATATATTTTGGTGACAATAGATTACTTCACAAAATGGGTAAAAACAGTCTCTTATCAAATGTTGAATTATAAAAAGGTAGAACACTTTATTCAAACTAACATCATTTGTCAGTTTGGATTGCCCTTCGAGATCATCACTGATAACGGATCTAATTTTCAAAAGAAAATAATAAGCTTGCTTAAAAGGGAAAAGATTCAGCGTCATCAGTCTTCGCCTTATAGTCCTCAAACCAATGGGGCAGTCAAAGCAGCAAACAAAACCATCAAAATCATTCCGAAGAAAATGTTCACCAATCACAGAAGCTGACATGAACATCTTTCATTTACATTATGGGGATATTGGACCTCTATTCGCGCGGCAACAGGGGAAACTCCTTGTTCTTTAGTATATGGGATGGAGGCAGTACTTCCAATTGAATTGCAAATCCTCTCCGTAAGGATTATGCGAAAAAATTAGCTTAGTGATATATAGTGGATTAAATGATATCATGACTAGTTGAATGCTATCGATGAAAAAAGGATGAATGCATTTTACCAGATTCAGGGGTATCAGCAAAGGCTAGCCTGACATTTCAATAAAAAAAGTAACTGATAGAGAATTGGAGGAAGGCAATCTGGTGTTAAAAGAAATCAAAGCTTTGGTTCACGATCCAAGAGGAAAGTTTAGACCTAATTGGACCGACCCATATGTGGTAAAGAAGATTTTGTCCGGTGGAGGCATCATACTTATGGATTTAGACGGGAATGAGTTTTCAAATCCTTGTAATCTCGATAAGTTAAAGAGATATTTTGTGTAATTTCTATTTTATAATGCATTTTATGAACAAGAACTACGTGGACTTGATTCTCCTAAAGAAGAAAGGGGTATAATGAAACAAAGTAATTATTATGTTATGGAGATATGTAGGTAGCCCATTATAGGTATGGTCCAATTCATAATAAAAATATCATTTTGTGCCACATGACTGCATTGTTTTATTTGATTCCTTTACCTGCTCGTCAAGTTGAAAACCTGAAAGGGAAGCTCGGGCAAAGGCAAAAGGTTTTAAAATGATAAAAAAATGAAAAAAAGAAGTAAATAAAAAATGTACCCTTGCTTTAAATGGATTTCATGTCATCATCAGCCAAAGTCCAGTTTTATTTAATCCAGTTTCATTTAAAAGTCAAAATTTGTGTTCTATCTTGTCTCGTTTGTCAAAATCAAGTTATTGCACAAGTCCAAAAAAAAAAAATGAAAATTTCATCTTGTTTTGTTCATTTTAAAGAGTGGATGTCTAATCCACGGTTGTAATATGAATGAATATAAAGCAAAGTCTTAGCATAGGAAAAAAGAAAAGAAAGAGAAGTCTAAACAGAATCTAAAAAATGAAATCCAAAATAGTCTAAGTCTAAGTCTGCCTCCTCCTAGGATGAATATCTTTTGTGTCGTTGAGATCCCTATCATCTGCAGCAACTACCTCTGCCTCCACTCCATTTTCGTCCTCAGTCATTGCAATCATCTCTGGTCCTGCTAACCCTTCTGTCCCAGCATCCTTAATCTCTATATCTACTTCTAGTTCCGTGATGAAGGCTACCCACCTAATCTTCTCAATAGGCCATACTTTCATGATAAACCAAGTATCATAATCCTCCATTTTACCAGATAAGCAATCAGGTCGCACAAAGCGCATGGATCTCCTCCAGCAATTCATTATTATCCTGGGAAACAGGTCCAATAATCAAAGAAGTAGGAAACACAACTCTAGTGGGAGAAGCACCTTGAGACTGACCCTTTTGCCTAAGAACTCTAGTTCCGTAATAGAATGAAGTCACAGATATGCCTAATAGGTAGACCATCCTGTATCATAGCTCATAGTGACAAATGAGTCAATCCTATACCAGGAACAATGCCAAAGTAGATCTTCAGGGCCTAATTCTAGAATCCAGGCAATCCATTCCTTTTCTGATTCAAAGCGGATCAAGGTCCTCCACATCCGGTACTGAGCAACATAATATGGCATCCTATATGGGGGGCCCACCACTCGAAGATGATCTCTAAGCCAAACCTTAAAGGAATAAGGGGTGATTGGAAAAAGAAACTTGAATAAGAATAAGAAGAAAATAGGAAGTATAAAGTGTTTTTTTTTTACCTATAGTATGACTAGGCTAACAGACCAGGGCCCCTTTACTCTATAATTGCCATCTAGACTATGCAAGGTCTCTGCCAAAATCAGACTAACAATAGTAAAGCCTCGCTCCATCTGAGCAATCAGTTCCACCGCTCGGATATCTCCCCAGCCAGGTGAACTGAAGAATAGGCATCCAACAGTCAAACATAGAACCAAGGTAGTCATCCTACATTTTTGTCTAAGCCTATCTCCTAGATCTTTTGGATACTAAAATTTTGCCATGACTTCAGTCATATTAATATGACCCTCCACCACCATGGAGTTGGCTAGCTCATGACTCAGCCCTAGAAGCCTCTTGAAAGAGTGAAAATACCCTACCCGATATTCGGGAATAGCTAGAGCAGCATCTGGGTTGCTACCAAGGATGGCACTGAATTCCTCAAAAGTGGGGTATATCTCATCTATGATAGCCCTAAATCGGAACACATGGTCCACAGAGTCCCAAAATCCCAGACAAGCCTTAAAGAAGTCCCAGTCCACTTTCACACCTCTTAAGGTCAAAACAGAATTGACCCCATACTTACCCAAATTAATTTTCTCGGCCTTATCCAGGTTTTTAGTCCACAAAAACATATGATGACTATAGTAGGGCTCCATTTTGAGTTGAAACAATGAAAATAATAAAAAAAAATGTGCAAAATAAAGTGGCAAAAAGTTGGAGTGACTTTTTAAGAAGAATGGGAGCCCCTTTTATAGAAAAAATACTAAAACATGGGCTAAGACGAGCTAGAATAGTGTTGCACTGCCCCCAATGGCTGGTGACACTGCCTCATCTAGTCAGTGGCAATGCCTCTTCCTGCACAAAAATTTGCAAAAATTAGGGTTTAGGAGGCATTTCAAGGCATTTTAGGGTATTTCAATGCATTTGATTTCATTTAGTTGTATTTTTAGATATAAAATTGCATAACATTTCACAGCATCGCATAATTTGCATAAATTTGCATTCATTACATGGGAAGTCTGGTGGAAAAGTCATAAAATTTCTTGCATACATAACACAATGCATATATAATGTCATTCATACATCATAATTTGAAAAAAAAATAGCAAAAGCAAGAACAAGAAAAGAAAAAGCTCAGGCGAGCTACTAGTCTCTCTGGCGGCGCCGACGGGGGTCCTCTGGTGGGCGAGATTTGTTAGCTTAAAACTCAAGACGGGTCAGGATGCCAGCTAAAGCTAGCTCCATTTTGTGCACTATTCGGTAATTATGACGGCCCACTCAATAGCAATCTACAGGAATGAGATGACGAGATCAGAAATTCTTTGCTAAGGATCATTTCCTAAAGCAAAAACAAGAGCTAAACATGAACATTCCTCTGGATTGTTGGGGAAAACCTGTGTCAAAGGATGGACCACATCTGGAACATGGAATATCTGCATCTCATCAGTGCCATCATTATAAGAAATATCCCCAGTAAGCCAGTAGTTAGGACCCAAAGGGACCCTGTCAAAATCAGTCTGAATCTCGTGGCCGACACTGGTGCTGCGATCTTAGAGAAATCTTGTGCAAACCTCTTATAATACCTTGCCAAATCCAAAAAACTTCTAACTTAGAAAATAATTGTGGGTCTAGGCTAATTAGGGATCACATCCACTTTCTTCGGATCAACTTTAAGTCCTTCCTTACTCACCATATGCTTAAGGAAATAAACACTATCGACCCAAAACTCACACTTGGAGAACTTGGCAAAAAACTGATGCTCCCTCAAGGTTTACAATATAATCCGAAGATGTTCTTCATGTTCTTCCTTGCTCTTAGAATATACAAGAATGTCATCGATGAATACAATGACAAACTTGTCCAAAAATGGTCTGAACACCCTATTAATCAAGTCTATGAATGCAGCTTGTGCATTAGTCAATCCAAACGGCAACACTAAGAAATCATAGTGTCCATATTTGTTCTGAAAATCCTTCTTCGGTACATCCTCATTCCGAATTCTAAACTAATGATAACCTGACCTCAAGTCTATCTTGGAGAAATAACTAGCACCTTGTAACTGGTCAAACAAATCATCTATCATTGGCAAAGAATACTTGTTCCTGATGGTAACCTTGTTAAGTTGTCTATAGTCTATACAAAATCTCATAGAAACATCTTTCTTCTTCACAAAGTGCACTGGTGCTCCCTATGGCGAACTAATAGGTCTGATGAATCCCTTGTCAAACATATCTTGTCACTAAACTTTCAATTCTTTCAACTCAACCGGTGCCATACGGTAGAGAGGAATAGAAATCAGACTCGTGCTAGGTAGCAACTCGATACTAAACTCTATCTCTCTATCCGGTGGTAATCCTGGTAATTCTTTAGGAAATGCATCCGGAAACTCACTAACTATTGGAATTTGCTCCATGCCCTTCACTTCTTTCTGAATATCCCAAACATAAGCCAAATACCCTTGGTAACCCTTTGTCAACAACCTTCTTATCCCAATGGCATATATCACATTATATCGTACTCCACTCCTCTCCCCTTGAAATTCAAACTCTTCACCTGAAAGTGGCTTGAAAATTATCTTGTTCCTATTACAATCTATGGTAGCATAGTGCTTGGACAACCAATCCATGCCCCAAATCATGTCAAATTCTAACACAAGCAATTCAATCAAATCCACATTCAATTTCTTATCACCTATGTTAACCACACGAGGGATAAAAGTTCTGAACTTCAATTTCTTCCTTCAAAGGAGTAGAAACAATCAACACAGTTTCAAGTAACTCACAAGGCACATGTAATTTCTTAGCAAAACATGATGACATAAAGGAATGCGTAGCTTTTAAATCAAACAACACTCTAGCATTCAAAGCTTGGATTGGAAGAATACTTGTAACAACCGTGTTAGATTTCTGGGCCTCATGCTGTGCTAGAGCAAAAACTCTGTCTCTATCTCTGCCCGTGGGAATTGACCTCAAAGCCTGAACCACATGCTGACCTAACCCTCTGCCAGCCTCTAGAGTCCTGCCTAAAATGCCTCAGCCTGCACCTGACTGTTGACTAACACTCCTTTCCCTATCCATTTGAACTGTGGTATGAGAAGACTGAGGTCTATCTCTAAAGGATGATTGTGGACAATTCCTGAGTAAATGACCTTGCTGCCCACACCTAAAGCATGCTCCTATCGCATAATGACAAGGGCCTTTATGAAATTTATCATACGTATGACACAAAGGTCTAGGAGTCCTAGATGGTGCAAAACTAGTGGAACCATGGCTCATCTGAGAAGTGGGTCCAGGGGTAGTCCGATTCTACTATGGTCTCTCTGAAGGGCTACTATACCCACTTTGAGAAGCTGACTGATGAGTCACTCCCATACTTTTCACTCCACTCTCTTGTTTATAAAAACTATTTGTTTTAACTTTCTTCTTCTCTGCTCTTTCAGATATAGCTTCCATCTCTCTATTCTCAATTACTTTAGCCTTATCCACTAGCTTAGAGTAAGAGCCAAACTCAAGAGCAGCTAGAAGTTTAAACAATGGAGCCACCAATCCTCTGCAAAATCTTTGAATCCGTGCCACTTTTACAAGCACCAAAGCTGGAGCAAATTTGCTCAACTGACTGAACTTCCTGACGTACTCTGAAACACTTATACCAGGTGTCTGAACTAATCTTTCAAACTCTATAGATTTATCTTCTCTCATGCTCTCTGGAAGAAATTCATTCAGCACCAATTCCTTGAATCTCTCCCATGCAAGATCTTCATTTCCTCAAAGTATGCCACAAATGCTTCTCTTGAACCAAACTTTGGCTTCAACCTTCATCAAATAGCCAACAAACTTTATGGCTCTTCTATTGGGAGTTTGTAAAATATGTACTTTCTCTTCGACTTCTTCTAGGAAATCTGTAGGATCCACTTCACCTCTATACTCTAAGGGTTTAAGCTTAAGAAATATCTCGAATGATATCTCTTCTACTTGAGGTACAGTGGGTGGTGGAACTACTAAAGGAACGGGAATCTCTGGAGCCTGTACTAGAGGTACATGCTATTGTCTTTGATGAGTAATGAACTCAACTATCATTTCATAGTTCTTTTCCAGCTGTTCTAATTGTTGAGCCATATTAGTCACATTTACTTGTGGCACTGGAGGAACCTCATCACCTCCATTTCCACCCACAAAACCTTCTTCAGAAGGCAAATCTCATTTAGGATGGCCTTGACCTCATCCTCTACCACGTCGTGGAGGCATCTTGATACTGATAAGAAGAATAAACAAGATCATACTCATTACGCACACTTAACACATATATATACCAAAGAAAGACGCAACACGGATGAGCCATGAATCCTATGCTACGTAGTTATCTTAATCAACACTTATACTAGGGCTCATGCACATCTATCTATCTTTCTATCTTAAGGATTATAAACCTATAGCTTTGATACCACCTTTGTCACACCCCGACTCCAATGGTGCGACAGTCCTAGGGCAAGGGTAGGCTTAAAGCCAGCATAAACCCGTAGAACACTCATATCCTGGATCTCATACAAAACATATATCAACATCATACATAGTTATCATCATATATACTCATTTCTATGAATCGTATATTCATGATTCATGCATTTCCATACATCAACGTATGATTTTCTTTTATTCCTACCAATCAAAAAATACATCCCACATCAATAAGGAACAAGGGCAACCTACAATATATCAATTCAGAGATCAAAATAATATCATCCCCAACATCTAACTACGAAGCTCTAGAGTATACTCTTCATACATATAAATATCATAGTACAAAACAATATACATCAAAAGAATTACATAGAGTCTTCTTGGAGGAATAAATCAAGAAACTCTGTCTTCTATGCTAGCTCCCTCTCGAGCTACACTATCACCTAAAATCCACAAAAGATGAGTGAGCCTTCAACTTAGTAAGATATAAACATGCAATGCAAAGGTCAAGCCAAAGGAACATGAGTATGAAAGTTTCATAAGATTATGCTTACAAGAACATAAGTGCTCACAATCGAATAGCACTATCAAATCATATGATAAAACTATTATTATCATCAGAATGTATCAGTAGCCTTGCTACCTTATCATAACAGAGCGCATCAGTAGCCCTGCTACCTTATCCCAATACATATGCTTAGTTAGACATATGCCTAGAGCTTATGGTCCCTTCTAGGTGGAACACTGTTAAAAACCTTATCAGCTGGGCTCCCAAAGTACATAATGGACCAATGAATTTACTCTCAATGGGAAGAGCATTCTATACATATACATATCATAGGTCATATAGCTTGGAATTCATAAAGAATCATATTGGTCACAAGCCATCAACATATAATCATGAATCATTCAAGATAGCAAATAGGTTTCATATGAGCTCGGTCCAATGAAGAATGACCAAGTCATTTACAACATATACGGTGTTTACATGGAATAAATTATCATTTGTTTGAGAACATCATGGGTAATTTATTTAATAGGTTAACAATACAATATTTCATATCAAGAGAATCATATACATGTACATTAGGAAGGATTGAACAATCAATTTCAAGGAAACAATATGCATATGTTATGTTTATACTTACCTGTGAACACTCATTTTTTACACCCTCGGACTCATACCAACCCAAACGACATTCCTCGGAACCAAACATGCGCTCAGACAGACTCGGAGCGGCCTCAGAATGGAGTCTGGGCTCGAGTACCGACCTCCAGGCTTGGCATTGCCGCCAGAGAGGGGTGTCTGGGCGGCAGCCGCCGTGCAGCGTGGCTCTTTGCCGCGACAGCCGCCCTCTTTCAATCCCTGTGCCACCAAGGCACTTTGGCGGCAACATCTTCTCTTGCCGGCGGCAGCGACGGTCTACATTTGATTTCTTCCGAATCCCACATCGAAAATTAATGGGATTCGACCTCGAAAGCTCCTATTATAAATAGAGAGCCTCCCCCCACCTTCCAGGACACACAGTGACAGACGATGATACACAGAAACACACAAGACCCACGGAAACAAGGAAAAGAAGACAAGAAATCATTTTCGTTATTAGATTTCGTCTTTTTTCCTCTCCAAGTCATATTTTCTTCTTTTTTAGCTCTCTTAAATTTAAAAGAGTTGCTATTAGGGGCATATTGAGCCTCTCAGTTGAATATTTCTTCGACGCAAGGTCCCTCTAGCGGCTTGTTTTCTTAAGAGCTAAGAAGGCATCCCAACTCATCTCCTCAGGCGTCACCCGATCCAAGGTGGAACTCCGGTCCGAAAGAGCACTTCATCCGCCAGCATCCCTAAAAGCTAGGGCAAAGGTATTGTCTCCTAACTCATCTTTTTTATTTTGGTAAAGCATTAAAATAAAGAATCAAAAAAATGATAAATTAGGCATAAAATTAACCCTCCTTCGCGAGAAGGAAGAACTGCGTGGGTTTTGATTCCTATTCGACGGGATACGTAGGCAAGTTGTATGAAAGCTTCAAATCCAAAAAACGACAAAAACCATCTCCTTTCTTTTGATTATTTTCTTAATTTTATTTGTTGAATATACTGTTTGGGGAATGTATGATCGACTTAGAACCCATAAGGTTTAGAGTTGATATCCCCTATTTTTGAGGTTTTGAGATGTAATAATTTACTTTTATCGCTCTCTTTAATTATTTTATTCGATTCTATTTCAATTGTTCATGCATTTATTTGCTCATGCATTTTATATGTCATTCTTTAATTGT
>CANXYC010866656.1:0-14730 GCA_948193065.1 Aleurites moluccanus | reverse complement strand
ATAACATACGTATCGGTAGCCTTGCTACCTTAACGTGCACACATGCTTGGCCAGGCATGCGCCTAGAGCTCATGGCCCCCTCTAGGTGGAACATTGATAAAAACCCTATCAGCTGGGCTCCCAAAGTGCACTATGGACCAATGAATTTACTCTCATTGGGAAGAGCGTTCTATCCTTGGTTCGTGGGGTTTCAATATCATAAGAGGCATATTGGTCGCAAGACCATCATTATATAACATCATTCAAATCGGGTTTACAAGCAAAAAATATATGAACTTGATCCAAAAAGGTTGATCAAGCCATTCACATAATACAAGTATATAAATATATACAATAGGATAATCAAATATAAGAATACTTGGTCATTTTAATTTCAATGAACAACAATCAAATAGGATGTTCATACTTACCTCTTATACAAATTTCTCTTTAATTCCTCTTTAGAAATATGCTCACTTTAATTCCTCAATCAATTCGAATTTCTCCTCCTAAGAAATTCCCCAAATATATAAAATTAGGGTTTCTCCAAATCAATAATATTCAACATGATTTCCTATTAATTAATTATCTTAGAGTCTTTATTCTTGATTCCCAATAACAATTTTAATTTATTCTTTGAAGAAAATCTGCATTTAATTTTTGGAGCTACTGTTCATGATAGTCTCACCAAACTGATTTCTCCCACATTAATTACCATTAATGATTGCAAATTGCTAGCAATAAATTTTGTATACCCAGTATTAATTATCCTAATCCATAGACTTAAATAAATCCAAAGAAAATAACTTAAGAAGAAAATTTATCTTATTTTCCTCAACACTGCAATTTCTGAGATTACTGCTCAAATCTAATGATTCTGTCTCAAGATAGACTAATATAGAAGTCTAATGCATTAATTCGATTATTAATGCCTTAGAAAATAAAATGAGGCTAACTCTGAGAAGAGACTGAATATTGATGAAGAAAGAAGAAAGGAAAAATTTGCGTGAAACTACTGGGGTTGCTGGGTTTAAATAGACCACTGCCCAGAAAATACGCTTGCCAGCTTGCCTCACGAATCCTGCCTCGACAAAGCTACCTCGCCTAAGCCAGCTCGTCGTTCCCACTTCGCAGTTCCCAGCTCGCACTTTCTAGCTCGCGTCTGCTACCTCGCCAGACTCTCATCGCGAATTCTTCCTCGCATATGCCACCTCGGCAATGCTTCTTTACCTCTTCGCTTCTTCGCCTCTTCGCGAACTGCCACTTTGCACATTCCCTCTTCCCATAATGCCTCTTCGCATAATGCCACCTCGCCTTATCCTCTTTGCCTTTCCTTTTCGCCAAATCCTCTTTTTCAAATCCTCTTCACACATGCCACCTCTCATATGTCTCTTCGCCAATTGCCACCTCGGCAAACTCACTTCGCCATTTCGCATTGCCAGCTTACAAAATGCCACTTCGTATTTTGCCGGCTCACCACACCAAAACTTCTCTAAGTTAAACCTTTTTTGAACATCTCACACTTAGCAAGCTTGCAAATGAGCTATGAGTATCCAAACTTACTAATTCTTTCTGCCACTTAAAAATAACATGCAGGAGCACAACATAACAAAATTTCAAATCATGGTGACTCTCCAAATGTCACCCAAACTTTTGCCCCAAAATCCAACCGAATAACCCTGAGGAAAATCACTCTCTATTGAGATATACTTATCCAAAAATTCTGAAATTTTACAGCCATCATTTCAACATACAAATGAACATTTTTCATGTTCACACCTTTAGCTAATTCTACCTCAGTCATTCCCAGCAATTTCAAACAGGCACTGCATTCCTGCAGCAACACTCAACCAGACCAGCCTTGCTCAAATAGACACAACTCATCACACACACAAAATTTTGCCAAACCATTTTGTAGAATTACATCTAAGACATAAATTAACAACTTCCATGTTTTACACTTTACCAAATTATGTCTTTAAGAACATGAAATTATCCTCACAAAATCCTACAACTGCATTAAATCAAAAATTCTGGAATTCTCAAACATTCTCATTTAAAATTAATTAATTCTCCAAACATACAAAATTAATAAAAACACTACAAAAATGGTAAAAATTACAGAAAGTCTACTGGCACTCATCATTCCACTGCTTCGAATCTTCTTTTTTCAATAGCTTAAAACAGAACCGCACATGCTAAGTAATTGGGCGATGAACCAACTGATGTATTATAAGTGTCCTAAGAAACCCCTAATCTCCTTTTCTGTTTTCAAAGCTGGCATTTCCAAAATTGTCTTTGACTTGGCTGGGTCAACTTCTATTCCTTTTTTACTGATCATGTATCCCAAGAACACCCAGAAGATGCACTAAAGAGACATTTGGTGGGATTCAGCTTTAGATTGTATTGTCTAAGTTATAGAAAGAATTTTCTTAATTTCTCTAGGTGCCCCTCCATCATTTCAGATTTTATCACCACGTCATCCATATAAACCTTTACTTTGTGAATCATGTCATGGAAAATGATGGTTGCCATTCTTTGACAGGTTGCCCCTGGATTCTTTAAGCCAAATGGCATGACCCTATAGCAGTTGGTACCGTATTTTGAGATGAAAGTTATCTTTTCTTTATCAGAGGGATTGACTTGAATATGATTGTAGTCCACATACAAGTCAGTAAAAGAGACTACTTCAAAACTTGCCATGCGGTCTACTAATAGGTCGATGTGGGGTAATGGAAAGTCATCCTATGGGCAAGCCTTGTTTAAATTCCTGTAATCCACACACATCCTCAACTTTCCATCTTTTATGGGTATTGGGACTATGTTCGCTAACCATGATGGGTATGTAATTAGTTCAATGAACTTGTTCTTTAGTAGCATAGCAACTTCTTATTTAATCTTTAGTGACCATTTTGCATTTAATCTTCTCAAATTTTATTCATATGACCTTACATATATGTTATTTAAGTATAAATAAAGTTGATTTAGACATTAGAACATCATATTTGCGTGATTTGACAAATCGCTAAAAATCGGCCTGGTAGATAGGTAAGCACGTCGACATTTCGATTAACAAATGGGTTTAGAATTATGGATTTTTAATATCACCATTAGACTTATAAGCTGGAGAAATATAAGACATATTATTTCAGAATTGGAATGTGACAAAGAGGTAAATAGTTAAAAGTTCCATATTCAAAGTTCGAATACGAGAAGTGTCGGGGGGAAAATCAAATTAACTGAAAGTTAATTAATATAAATAACCATTATAATTCTTCAAAAATATAAAATTTTCCTCCTTCCACCATTGAAGAATCCGAAACTCCTTCTTCCTCCAAACTCCTCCATTTTCTTCCAAACTTCAAGTAAAATCGATAGAAAACTCTATTAAACTAGTTTCCATCGAGAATTTCAAGAAATTCAAGCTAGAAATTGAAGAACAACCAAACCTAGATTTTGACCACTATTCAACTTCAGGTTTAAATGATGTTTCTTTCATTCTTTTGATTCATTTAAGCTATATGAATGATTAGAAACATGAATAGATCAATAGAATTCACGATTGGGTTGAATTGGAGAAAACCCTAAACTAGGTTTATGTTTGAAATGGATTTTCTGTATAAGCTTTCATAATTATAGTTAATGTTTAAATATGTTAGTTAGCATCCATTTAAAGATAAATATGTGGTAAAATTGATTGTAGAATCGAAGAAAAATAAAGAACACTGCTTTTGCCTGTTATAGGCAAATTGGTGTTTTATCGCGTAAATGATCAAACTGTCAATTCTAGTGAGTCGTATATATGTTATTATGCATGTTTAAACCTTTATTTGATCAATTTCAATAAATATGAAACCTGGAATTTTTTCCCTTTTTCATTTCTTTGAATTTTCCTTGAATTCAAGCTTTGATGATGTTGTTTATTGATGTATATAAACCATGTTTGAGAATGCTTTTGTGTTTGTTGTCATTGGGGCTTGAGTTGTGAACTTTGGCTTTTGATCAATGTGTCTCAAAACTATATTTATTTGTTCCTAAAGTGGAGCACACCAAGTGCTTGATGAAATTACCATTGTAAATTTCCTTAAGAAACCATTTGCTACCAAATTTGCTAACGCAAATGACTTTCTTTGTCACCAGTGTAAATGTGCCTTCTTGATATATTTTGAACTTATATCCTAAATGACTTTTGTAGCATTTTTCCTATATTATAATGTTCCTTTGTTAAGGATAATGATCCTATATGTTTTTACTTGCTAAAACAACTCAATTGAGCAAAAGTTACAAAAATTGAACCTTATTGATATTTTTACCTATTTGATATCATATTTATTATCTATAGCCCATTCTTGTATTTATATGATAGATTTTCCTTATTGATAGGATAATGGGTAGATACCATCAGCATTATGCACAATGAAATTTCAATGATACCCTAGTTGGGAAGCGTTATGGTCCTGGCCATAGGGTCTGATCCACCTTATGCTATTTATATGTTATAAAGTAAATGATATGCGTTTCATGGCCCAGTATCTATTACATATACATGATTATATTTCTCCCAGTGTCTATATATTTATATTTGATGTCCATAAGCCATTTCTCTTGATTTAGTCCTTTGGTGTGCTATCCATGAATCAATTGTTAGTATTATCCATTTATTGCTTTCTACCTAGCTTAATGTGTGATAATATATATATTGACTCACTGAGTATTAAAAATACTCACTCTTTTAGTGGATTTAACTTTTCAGGTCAGGAATAGAGCTGGTCCAAGATTTCTTCATTCGTGGATATCAGCTACTTTCTAATAATGTAAATATTTGTACTTATATATATTCCTTATGTATATTTTAGATGCTCCATGGATATGTAAATTATTGGGATGATTAAATTTAGTATGATCTGAAATATTATTAGTTATTGATATATAATATAAATGAGATGTTTTGAGATCATATATGATCACAGATGATAACAAATAGATTGATTAAATGGATATAAATATCTTACAGCAAATTATTGACTCTATAATAATTTTGATGATGTGATTAAAACCAAAACATGTGTTAATTGAGCATTTGATGATATTTAAGTTAATAAATTTATTTATCAATGAGATTTAACTTGGGTTATTTGAAATATTATTTCAAAATAGAGTTTCACGCTCGTTATTATGATTCACGCCCGTAAATAGATAAAGGGTGGATTTTGGCTCAGAGACACAGAGAGCTTTTTCAAGTCCGTGAAAAATTATTCATGCCCGTGAATGATTTCTATGCCAGTGATTATTTTTCATGCCCGCGAATGGTTTGAAAATTAAAAAATGGCTCAGAAGATTTCAAGGCCTTGAAATTTGGTTCAAACCCATGAAGAATCTTCTTCACAACCGTGAGTACTTTTCACGCTCGTGAATTGGTGGTTATCTGTCAACGTCACATTTGATCTATTTTTAAATATAGCTGTTGAAAAAGATTTTGAGGTAAATCTTGCATTAAATGCAACCTGAATGGTCACATTTAATCACCATTCATTGAAGACTAAAAATACATGAAGATTTGAAGTTCAAAGTACAGTAGAAGCAATATCTTAAGAGAAATCCAACTATTGTTGTTCATACTCTGTTTTATATTTCTTTTAAACTCTTTAAGCGTATTTCTTTATTTTTTTAGAGTTTTCACTAGCTTTTGCTAGCTGATTGTTATTTGTTCTTCATTGTAAATCATTAAATAGAAGTGTATAAGTTTGGAGATTATTGTAAATCTCTTTATTAGTCATTGGAGTGAAAAATCTGAGTGCTAACTTAGTGTGTATTGGGTGAAATTCCTGAAATCTATTATATTGGATTTGGATGGCACACCTGGTTTTAGTGGAACCTCAATATCTGATTGATATTGAGAGAAGTGGACGTAGGAGAAAGAATTTGGCTTCGAACCACTATAAATTGGCTGAGCTTTCTTAACCTTTCTCTTTTAATATTACTTGTTATTTAAAACTAGTTTACCTTTTGTATATAAGTTGTGTATTTTCTTCAAAAAATTTTAAACTCCTATTCACCCCTCTTTAGGAGTATTGCCATATCACTGTTCACAATTGGTATCAGAGCTTGTGCTCTAGTTTATATAAAATAAAACAATTTTTAAAGCTTACAATCTTGTTTCCATAGTAGCTAACACAATATTTGAGGAAGGTCAATGTAGCACCATACCACCTTTGTTCAAAGGAGTAAACTACAATTTATGAAAGGTGAGGATGAGAATCCATATTTGATCCAAAGGACATGAAATTTGGGAAGCTATTGAAAATGGACCTTTTATCCCAATGACAGATGATTCAGTCACTCCAAAAAGTCCAGCAGAACACACGAATGAAGATAAGAAGAAAATGGTTTACAATGACAAGGCCATGGATCTATTATTCTGTGCACTTAATGCTACAAAATTTAATAAAGTATCAGCTTGTGAAACAACAAAAGAAATCTAGAATGTGCTTAAAGTCACTCACGAAGGGACAAATCAAGTCAAACATACAAAAATTAACATGCTTCTCATCGAATTTGAAAATTTCAAAATGAAGAATGATGAAAAGATTGTTGAAATGTATAAGAGATTCACAACTATTGTGAATGACTTAAAGAGACTAGATAAAGCTTTCACTCAAAAGGAATTGATTACCAAGCTTTTATGGTCTCTACCGGCAAAGTTTAATTCTAAGGTAGACGCAATTAAAGAATTAAAGAATGTGAATTCTTTGATACTTGAAGACTTGGTTGGTAATCTTATGACCTTCGAATTAAAGCTTCAAAATAAAGAATCCTTAAGAGAAGAAGAAAATAAGCCCACAAAGAAAGAGAAATGAATTGCCTTAAAATCAACACTAAAGAAGAGTGAAGACACTTCTAGTGATGAAGATGAAGATATTGCAATGTTAACAAGAAAATTTAGAAAATTCCTTTCCAAGAATAGATTCAAGAAAAGAATCTTCAAAGAAAGAATCAAGAAATGAGAAGACAACAAAGGAGAAATAATTTGTTATGAATGCAGGAAACCAGGGCACATCAAAACTGATTGTCCAAATCTCAAGAACAAGAAAAAGAAGGAAAAGAGGACAAATAAATTCCATAAGAAAAAACAAAGCATATGCAGCTTAGAGTGGAAGTAATACATCAAACGATGAAGAGTCAACCGAAGAAGAAGAAGAAGAAAAGGTGAACTTATGTTTCATGGCTATGGAAGATGAAGAAGTTGAAGATGAAGAACTCCTTCAGGTAAGTCTTGAATCTTTTACTTTTAATGAATTAAAAAAAATGCTTTTGATGAACTTATGTAAGATTTTTTTTTGCTGATTTCTAAAGAAAACAAAATTTTGAAGAAAAACTTATGCAAATTGAGACTTGAACATGAGAAGACTAGTGATAAAATTGTTGCTGAGAAGGAAGAAGAACTTTCAATCAAATCATCAATTTACAAAATGATTTTTCAAAACTCTTAAGTGAGAATGAGAAAATCAAGAGAGAATTAAAAGACTTTAATGAACTTTTAAATAAGTTCACACTTGGGAGCAAGACTCTTGAAAACATCATTAACTCACAAAGTGCATTTTATGATAAGGTTGGATTATGATATAACACTAATCTTAAAGTCAAGAAGGTAAACACCTTCTTTGAAAAGAAAGTATTAGATCCTAAAAGGATAGTCAAATGTACTCATTGTAAATATTTTGGCCACACTATAGAAAGATGTCCTATGAGATATAGGAGACCTTACTCTATCAAGAAGGTATGGATTCCAAAAGAATCAATCCAATTTGATAAGGATATAAGGTTTGTTAAATATACTAACATGTATGGACCCAAAGGGACTTGGGTACCAAAGAAAGGATGAATCACACATTGTGTTGTAGGTGCAAGTAATCAAAAAAGACAAATGGATTATGGATAGTAGTTACTTAAGACACATGACTGGAGACAAAAAAAAAAAGTTTAAGGAACTTAGCTTCGAAAGTGCAAATGTTAATTTTTGTGACAAATCCAAAGGCAAAATTATCGGTGTCGGCTTTATCGGTAATGGTGATGTATCTCTATCCAAAGTTTTATTTATTGATATTTTGAAACATAATCTTCTTAGTATTAGTCAATTATGTGATAGAGGATATAAAGTTATTTTTAAATCTCTTGGATGTGAAGTAGTAGACATCAAAACAAATAAGATAGCTTTCATAAGTTATCACCAAGGCAATGTATATTTTGTGGACCTAAATAATGCATCTCAAGTAAATCTTTATTTATTTGCATCTAAAGATGAGGACACATCCTTATGGCATAGAAGGCTTGGACATGCTTGTATGGATATAATTTCAAAACTTTCTAAAAAAGACTTAGTCAAAGGTTTGCCAAAATTAATTTTCAAAAGGGAATTTTTTTTTTTTGATGCATGTGCTAAAGACAAACACTCTAGAAGTTCTTTTAAACTAAAAAATATTATTTCAACTTATAGATTGGCGATGTATATTTTGTGGACCTAAATAATGCATCTCAAGTAAATCTTTGTTTATTTGCATCTAAAGATGAGGACACATCCTTATGGCATAAAAGACTTGGATATGCTTGTATGGATGTAATTTCAAAACTTTCTAAAAGAGACTTAGTCAAAGGTTTGCCAAAATTAATTTTCAAAAGGAAAAGTTTTTTTGATGCATGTGCTAAAGGCAAACACTCTAGAAGTTCTTTTAAACCAAAAAATATTATTTCAACTTATAGACCTTTACAACTTTTGCATATTGATCTTTTTGGTCCAACTAGAACCGTAAGCCTTGGTAGAAAGCATTATTGTCTTGTTTGTGTTGATGACTATTCTAGATTCACTTGGGTGCTTTTTCTTACTCATAAACATGATGCATTTCATGCTTTAATCCCTCTTTTAAAATCTTTACAAACTCAAAAAGGATATGTTATTTCTAGTATTAGGAGTGATCATGGAAAAGAGTTTGAAAATTCAGATTTGGAAAACTACTTTAAAGAGCATGGCATATCTCGTAACTTTTCAGCTCCTCGGACACCTCAACAAAATAGAGTTGTTGAAAGGAAGAATAAGTCTTTAGTTAAAATGGCAGGAACAATGCTTTGTGAAAACAACTTGCCTAAATATTTTTGGGCTGAAGCTGTTAGCACTTCTTGCTACATTTTAAATAGAGCAATGATTATGTCAATCTTTAAAAAGACCTCATATGAATTGTGGAAAGGAAGAAAGCCTAATGTTGCATATTTTCATTCATTTAGGTGTAAATGCTTTATTCTGAATAATGGTAAGTATAACTTAGAAAAATTCGATGCCAAATCAGATGAAGCTATATTTCTTGGATATTCTATAAATTCTAAAGCTTATCGGGTCTTCAACAAAAGAACTCTTTTAGTTGAAGAATCCGTACATGTTATGTTTGATGAGTTTTCTTTTAAAGATGTTAACAGGAATAATAAAGATAAAAGCATAGAAGAAATGATGGAAGACCTATCCTTAGAGAAATATGATGAGCATAGCATGGATTTTGGTAAGGACTCCAAAGATAATGAAGAACTTGACTTAATTGAGTCCACACATCAACACAAAGAACCACATCATCTGAGAGTGAGAAATGAGGTTAAGGACACACAAATTATTGGTGATCCACTTCAAGGAGTGAGGACAAGGTCAAAAGTCCACAACACTTGTGAGTATGTTCCATTCCTCTCATAAGTTGAGCCAAAGAACATCAAGGATGCATTTGAAGATGATCAATGGATAATGGATATGCAAGAAGAGCTAAATCAATTCGAAAGAAGAAGGGTTTGGACATTAGTCCCTAGACCTCAAGACCATCCGGTGATTGGTATAGAATTGGTATTTTGCAACAAATTAGATGAATCCGGAATAGTGGTAAGAAATAAGGCAAGGCTAGTTGCTGAAGGATACTCTCAAGAGGAAGGTATTGATTTCGATAAAACTTACTCTTGTAGTTATATTAGAGGCAATTAGAATGCTACTTGCTTATGCATGCTACAAAAATTTTAAATTGTTTCAAATGGATGTTAAAAGTGTATTTTAAATGGTCTTATTCAAATTGAAGTGTATGTTGAACAACCTCTAGGTTTTGAGTATGAAAAATTTTCAAACAATGTTTTTAAATTATCTAAAGTATTGTATGGTTTAAAACAAGCTCCAAGAGCTTGGTATGAGAGGTTGAGCAATTTTCTCCTTGAAAATAATTTTTTTTAAGGGAAAAGTTAATACAACCCTCTTTATTAAGCATGAGAAGCAAGACATTTTAATTGTTCCAATATATGTTGATGATATCATTTTCGGTATTACTAATGAAAAGCTTTGCAAGAATTTTTATATGTCTATGCAAGGTGAATTCAAAATAAGCATGATGGGAGAACTCAACTTCTTCTTGGGTTTACAAATCAAGAAACTAGAGCATGAAATATTAATCAATCAATCCAAGTACACCAAGGAGCTACTAAAAAGATTTGGCATAGACAATACCAAATCTCAACCTACTCATATGAGTACCTCAATAAAAATGGAGATTGATGATAAAGGTAAAAGTGTTGATTCTAAACTATATAGAAGCATGATAAGATCATTACTTTATCTGACCGCATCTAGACCCGACATTTTATTTAGTATTTGTATGTGTGTACGTTTTCAATCTAATCCTAAAGAATCACATATCGCCAGAGTAAAAAGAATTATGAGATACCTTATAGATACACCAAATTTAGGTTTATGGTATCCAAAAGGGTCTTCATTTGATTTATATGGTTACTCCGATACGAATTATTGTGGATGTAGGATAGATAGAAAAAGTACAAGTAGCACTTGTCAATTTTATGAAATATGCTAGTATCATGATTTTCTAAAAAGCAAAATTCAGTTGCACTATCAACTACGGAAGCAGAGTATGTAGCAGCTGCAAGTTGTTGCACTCTACTTCTATGGATGAGAACTCAATTAGAAGACTTTGGACATTCATTTAATTGCATTCCCATAAAATGTGACAACAGAAGTGCCATAAATCTTTCTAAAAATCCAATTCATCATTCACGCAATAAGCATATAGACATAAGGCATCATTTTCTTAGGGATCATGTAAGCAAAAGACATATAAATTTTGAATATGTTGATAGTAAGAAACTGCTTGCCGATATCTTCACAAAACCCTTGGACAAAGAATCATTTTATTTCATAAGAAGGGAATTAGGTATGATTGATACCTCTCAAGTATCACTCTTGGCTTGCTCTTAATTAGATACAATTAATTATAATGATTTGTGATGATTTTACATGATTTATAAGCATTTATGAAAATTTATATGTTTATATGATAAATTGAGACCTAAGTGAAAGAATTCTATAAATTCCCATCACTTTAACTTCAGTTTACATGAATTATTTATTAAATGTGTGAATTATAAGCATGTGAATCTGAAGCATAATTCAAAGCTTAAAAATTGCCTTAATTTTTTTAAAAATTGCCCCAATCCTGCTTTTCAAGCCCGTTAAAATTTTTCACGCCCATTAAAATTTTTAATGCCTATGAAAAATCTTTATGTTTCTTTTTTAAAAATTGGGCTTGTCTTTCACGGCCGTGAACAATCTTCACGCCCGTCAACCCTCGAGAATTTAAAAAGACACGCCTTTGTCTTTTCATTTCCATATTAAAATTTCTCTCTCTCAAATTTCATATTTCCAAATTTTTGTTAGAGTTTTTCTCTCTCATTTTTCACCTTCTTTTACATTATTTTCCTATAAACCTTCATCTTTCTCTCTTTAAAACCCTAAAATTATGGTTAAAACCAAGAATGTAGAAACTAGAAGAAGACAAAAGGGTCTGAATTTAGGAGAAGCATCTCAAGCTAGAGAAGAATTGGTAAAGATTACTTTCGGTCTCTCGTTTACCTATCAACATCACAATGACAGATTCTCAACTCTTAGACAATATGGTCATCCGGTAAGTGGTCAAAGCATAAACTTTACTGATTTGAGAATGCTTGGGTTGAGTGACTCAGTCACTAAATATTGTGTAGATTTTTTTGGTGATAGGTACTTTGCCTATTACTCTTCTGACTTACATTTAGAGCTGGTCTATGAATATTTCACTACCTTGCTTATGAGTCCTATAGGTGGTATGACCTTTAGGCTAGGCAAAACCAATTTCTCTCTCACCTCTGATGCTCTTGGTGGTTTGTTTAAGCTTAAAACTAGTGGGGTATGATGAATTTCAGACTATTGGGATCCTTTCCCAGTTTGGGAAGCACTGATTGGTATTGCTCAGTTTGATGTTCATACTACAAAAGCTTCTAAAATTCATGACCCTGCTTTTCGAATTATGCATCGGTTTCTCACCTACTCTGTTTTTGCTAAAGGAGACAGTAATGGAGCTGTAAGTCGCAAGGAGCTATTTGTTTTAGACTGTTTGCAACGAGGAGTCAATGTGAATGTTGCCAGGTGGTTTATGGATGCATTCAAAGATATGAGCTTAAAAGTTAAAGGCAAACTTCTCTTTGGTATGTATGTGAGTAGGATTTCCATTCATTTTGGTATTGCTCATAATCCAGAATTTAGACTTCCTCTCACTCCTAAAGATTATCTGGATATATCGACCTTTTGTGATATGGGATGGGTCTTAACCACTGTTGATGGAGATGATCAGGAGAATGATGAGACAGATGAGGATGTTGCTGTTATGTTTGATGAATCATCCAGAAAAGACCTCGCAATCCCCCTCTTACAGTACCTCGAACTAGCACTCAACCATTTTTTTTTTAGCCGATTCCTTTCAGAGTCAAGTGTTGGAGCATTTGGTTAGGCTCAACACTTGATTTGACACTTTGGAGAAACTTGTCACTTCTTGGCTGGATCGAATGGATGCCATTGAAGTAAATCAAGAAGAGCTCAAACAAGCGATTGTCAGTCTACGTTGTAACTTGTCTCTTGGAGTCAGCTTTCCTGATGATTCTTCCATTCCTCCTTCCTCTTAGACTTCTAAGCTTTGTTTATGTCATTCATATCATACTTGTTTATTATCATATATTGGCACATTTCTAGATTTTTATAATTATGGATATTTGAAACTTTTGGTATGTATATGAATATTTTTGCTTATATATGTTATATATATGTTTGCACAATTACTTTTTTATTGTTGACAAAAAAGGGGACAAAGCTATGCATGTTATGTTCTGTGTATGATATTGTTGAAATTGTCTAAATAGGGAGAGTATAAACTTAGAGGGAGTATTTATTTTTTATTATTTTTTGCACATTGTTTTGTCATCATCAAAAAGGGAAAAATTATTGACTTTATAATGATTTTGATGATATAATTAAACCAAAACATGTGTTAATTGAGTATTTGGTGATATTTAAGTTAATGAATTTATTTATCAATGAGATTTAACTTGGGTTATTTAAAGTATTATTTCAAAACAGAGTTTCACGCACATTATTATAATTCAAGCCTGTAAATGGATAAAGGGTGAATTTTGGATTAGAGACACAAAGAGCTTTTTCAAGCCCGTGAAAATTATTCACACCCGTGAATGACTTCCACGCTAGTGATTATTTTTCATGCCAGCGAATGGTTTGAAAATTTGAAAATAGCTCAGAAGATTTTAAGGTCGTGAAATTTGGTACAAGCCCGTGAAGAATCTTCTTCACGACCGTGAGTATTTTTCACTTCCTTGAATCAATGATTATCTGTCAATGTCAAGTATGATATGTTTTTAAATATAGCCATTGGAAAAGATTTGGAGGCAAATCTTGTATTAAATGCAACGAGAACGGTCACATTTAATCACCATTCATTGAAGATTATAAATATATGAAGATTTGAAGTTTAAACTACAATAGAAGCAATATCTTAAGAGAAATCAAACTATTGTTGTTCATACTCTATTTTATATTTCTTCTAATCTCTTTGAGCGTATTTCTTCATTTTTTAGAGTTTTCACTAGCTTTTGCTAGTTGATTGCTATTTGTTCTTAATTGTAAATCATTAAATAGTAGTGTATAAGTTTGGAGATTCTTGTAAATCTCTTTATTAGTCATTATGAGTGAAAAATTCGAGTAGTAGCTTAGTGTGTATAAGGTGAAATCCCTGAAATCTATTGTATTGGATTTGGATGGCACACCCGGTTCTAATGGAACCTCAATATTGGGTTGATATTGAGAGAAGTGGACATAGGAGAAAGAATTTGGCTCCGAAACCACTATAAATTGGTTGAGTTTTCTTAACATTTCTCTTTTAATATTATTTGTTATTTAAAACTAGTTTACCTTTTGCATATTGTAACACCTCAGCTTAAACCTAACCTAAACCATAAAAGGGAACTTAAGGGAAAATTTTTCTTTAATTATGTGTTTATGTATGAAATTGAACATATGTGCATATTTTATAATGTATTATATGAGTTAAAGAGGTTTAAAGGCTGTTAGGACAAAATCGAAAAAATTTAAATTTTTGGTGAACTGAGGGCAAAATGGTCATTTCACACCCCTTCGAGTTTTTATGGAATTAATATCATATTTGAAGGTAGAAAAGAATATTAGTACATGAAAATGATGATATTATATTTAAATGAATAATTGTTGGAGAATTAAACCCGGTAGAAAATAATCCCGGGCAAAGCTGCTCGATTTGGGATTTCCATTTGAATTAAGGATATTTTAGTCTTTTCCTTTGTATTATGGAATTATATGCTGTATGCAAGCCT
>CANXYC010866551.1:0-13022 GCA_948193065.1 Aleurites moluccanus | reverse complement strand
ATTCTCATTTAAATTCTATAATTCACTCTAATGTCTATTTTCCATTTCCTTGATAAATTTTCGGTTATTGCTCCCCGGAGAATTTAAAAAAAATTCCTACCCGATTTGGGTTTTCCACTATAATCGTTCGGGTTATTACAGTATCAACTTTTAAAGACACCAGCAACATTTTTTGCATTCATTATGTATGCTTAAGTATCAACTTTAAAATCCACTGCATGCTCAAACTAGGTAGTCTGCATGTTCACTATTATTATGATTACTTTTCAATAAAAGCAATCATAATGAGGGAAATTTGTGAACACGTAACTTTGCACCTTATTGCAAATAACCATACTTTTACAGGTTCTAAAACAAGTATCATGCCATTGGCACAACAATTAGACTTCCCTGAACCTTCGGAACACTCTCAGGACTTAGTCAAACTCATATCAGACTAAACGAGACCTGTCAAGGACTAGGAAGATGCAAAAATAGCCCAGAGTGCTCAAGCCCATGCTAGACCGACCAGGTGCTGCCAGCCAGGCATGGCAGATCCACTAGCCAAGCATGGTGAATTCGCCATGCCGTGGCAGTGGCACCGTCTAGTTCCGGCGAATCTAAGCCAAAATAACCTTTTTACCCTCTCCAACTCCTATATAAACCCCTTATCCCCTCTTTCTCACCGCTCATTTCATACACCCTCTCTCTCTCTCTTTGAGACTCTTCCTCTCATCTCTCTTTGAGAAAACCTCAAAAATATATTAATTAATAGAAGTTAATTAAACTAAGTTAATTAAATTAAGTTAAAATTAATCAAATCCTAATCAACTATATTTGAGTTTCTCATTGAGATAAGGATTATAGACTAAGACATAGGCCTTTAGAGTCTCAAATTAATTCTCATTGAATTAACTTGATTTCTTAAACTAAATTTGATCTGGTAAAACCCTCCAACCGCCTTTGTCAAAGGTAAATATCTAAATCCAAATCCATCTAATTTAGGGCATCTTAAATTGCTCATTCCTCCCATCTTCATTCTGAAATATGTCTAAAGTCTAAAACTCTTTATCAAACTAAAATTCCTTCACAAGAAGTGCAAACTACGTAAACTTTGATTCTCATTCAAAGGGTTACATACTCATGCTGGTTCAGCATCAAGTCCAAAAACCGTAAAAAATCATTTCCCTTTTTTCAGCTATATGTCTGTTTTAATTCTATTGTTTATTTTAATATTGAAAAATGTGTGATCAACCTAGAATATATAAGGGCTAGAGTTGGTATCCCCTATTTTAATATTCAAATGTAAATTTTTACTTTATTATGTTGCTTTGGATGAATGGTTTAGTTGTTTTATTTATTACTTTGCATCTTATAACTGCCATTCATGAAAATAATATTTTTGAAGTCAGGTTTAAACTGAAATTCAAATTATTGTTACTTTCAATTGAAAACCTAATTCTCGAATCCATAAATCTAGTTCAAAGGTCTAGTGTTCTTTTCGTTAGATTATAATTGGAGTCAAAATTAGATTTTTACCTTGTATTTTTCTAATAAAAATAAATTAAGATGGCGACTCCCATAAAGTCCCGAAAGTCAAAATCATTTTCAAAACACGACAAGGGGGAGGGTTATACGCTCTACAGATCTGTGAAACAAAGCTCCAATAAGCATTCCGATCCCCTTGTGGACCATACAAGGTGTTTGGGCGAGGCCTCACAATTTTCAATGTGACAATTGTGATTTTTTATAAATTTTGGGAACTAAATGTAGAAAAGTTTAATATGCGTCATAACACAATTGAGGGGCTAAACAATAATGATACATATATAGTTGACTTAATTGGTATGATAATACAACTGCATAAAGAAGAATGCAGTTAATGTCATGGTCATAGAGGACCCAAAAGTTGTTTGATTGTTATTTTACGTCTCATACTTATTATGCTAGCCTTATTAAGTTTAAAAGTATTTATATTTCATTGTAATTGAAAATTTATTTTATAGATAGTTTGTAGCTTTGTGTACTCAAATTATTAAGTATCAAATGAATATATTAGAATAGTAATATTATCTATATGATGATTGTTCTGTTTAGCTAATATTCAATTGATTGTACTAAATTTGTTTACGAAATCCAATATAAGTTATGATAGTTTGATTATGATTTTTTCTTTATGATATATGATTAATTGATTTTCATTTTTTTTAATTGATGTAAATATGATGTTAGGTATAATGATGAAGCAAGACACGGGGTAGAGGGGGGGTAATGAAGCAACTAAAGGAAGAGGTAACGGAGGAGGGACAATAGTAAGATCCATAACCTTACTACCTGTACTACCATTGCCAACTAACACAACATATTCTATTTTAACTCCAGTTAACCTTCCTCCTTTTGTTCCTATACCTGAAATAAGTGGTTCAGTTGATGAAATGTGGATTCTTGTGAGCAAGGAGAAGGTAATCGTCCTGATTGAACTACTAATATATATAGTAATAGAAGGACTAGGTCTACGGTTAGGTCCATTTTGGGAAGCTGTATGATAATGAGGATAATGAAATTGGGACGGTATAATGTGTGTGGTGTAGGAGGGACTATTAAAGGAAAAGTGACCAATGCACTATTGGCCTATATAAACACCTAAGTGTAACTCGTAAAAAGTTTTCATATAAAAAGCAATTGATGGAGGAACACAGGAGTGAGAAAAATAAAAGTCAGAATACTCTAACTTTTAAAAAAGGCCTTTTTGGGATAAGAAATTGGCTTACTGGCCATTTGATTAGCAAGACAGTAGGGAAGCTTTAGTTAGAATGGTAATTAAAGATGAATTACCATTTAAATTTGTTAAGAGAGAGTGATTTAGAGAGTTTGTGGAAATTGTTTGTCCATAATTTGTAATTCCTTCTAGGTTTACAATTGTTAGAGACTGTTTTAAATTATTGATTCATGAAAAAAAAAAATTGAAATCATTCATTGCAAATCATTGTCAAAGAGTTTCTTTGACAATAACATATGGATAAGTATTCAAAACTTGTCCTATTTATGCTTGACTGCACATTTTATTAACAATGAATGGAATTTGGATTAAAAAAATTCTTAATTTTTGTGTCGTTACGAGTCATAAAGGAGTGAACATTGAGAATATAGTTAATTTTTGCATGGAAGAGTATGCATTATAAGATAGTTAATTTTTTCATGGAAGAGTATGTATTATAAGGTGATGTGCATTACTGTTGATAATTCATCAAGTAATGATGTTGTTATCCTTTAATTGAAAAAGAAAATTAGTAAAAAAAGGATGCATTTGTTTTGAGAGGGTATTCCTCATAAGGTATTATGCGCTTATCCTTCAATTGATTGTGAAGGATGGACTTGAAATTGCTGGGAATGCCATTGAGAGAATTAAAAATATAATTAAGTACATTAGGAGTAGTCTCCATATAAGAGACCTATTCAAGAGGTGTTATGAGCAAACTAAACTCACAAGCAAAGCTTCTTTGTTATTAAATGGTCTAACTAGATGGAATTCCACCTATTACATAATGGAAACTGCCTTGGGATATCAAATTACCTTTGATAAGTTATAGAATTTTAGATCCTAAGTTTATAGTGGAGTTTGGGGAAGAGGTGCCAAATGAGGTGGAACAAGAAAATGCAAAGACAATTACTAAGTTTCTTAAAAAAAATTATGATGTCACTTGCAAAATTTATGGCTCTTAGTACTCTATTTCCAACCTATATTTTCCTAAAATTATAAAAATTTTAAGAGAGTTAAAGTTGTGTGAGAGCTCCATTGATTTCGCCCTTTCTCTATTGGACAAATACATGAGAGCAAAATTTGATTAGTATTGAGGTAGTCTTGATGAAATAAATGTACTTCTCTTTGTAGTAGTAGTACTAGACCCTAGGTATAAATTGAATTACCTAAAGATCCAGTATACTAGTTATAATGGTGAGAATAAGGCAGAGAATTTTATTGATAGAGTGAAAAAGGACTCGATGATATGATGAATGAGTATAAGTTGTGAGATGAGTGAATTGCAACTAACAATTCCACAGGTAGAGCAATGTCTTCGACTCATATTGAAGTTCAAACAGTAGATGAGGAAATGGATCAATATTTCCTTCAAATTGAGAGAGAGCATAATATAGATTATCAATATGAGTTGGATAGATATTTGGAGAAGCTCCCAGAGAAGTTTACACTTGACTTCAAGTTATTGGCACGGTGGAAAATAAATCAAGTAAGGTACCCTTTATTGGCTAAGGTTGCAAGGGATATTCTTACCATACAATAAATAGTATTGTGGCAAGTGAATTTGCCTTTAGTACTAGTGGGAGAACTTTAGACCGATTTAGGAGTTTTTTGACTCTTATAATTAATAAGGTACTGATTTGCTACCAAAATTGGTTAAGATCTAGTAATCAACCTATTATGGTTGAAGAAATATTGTCAGATCTTGAAAATTTTGAAAATTGTATCTAATTTCCAAACTTAGAACTTATAAATTTCTTTATAATTTACACAATACACAATTAAATTGTATTATTACATTTTGCATGAACTAGAAATGGCTGAAATTGTGGTTCTAAGAACATTGGTAGATTATTAAATGCATAATAGGTAAATTTTCTTTCTCTAAATTATGTAATGTGATGATATTAGTGATGCTAATTATGTAATATGATTCTATGATGTCATTATTTACTGAAAAGCGAGAATTTTTTTTTAATTGTCATAATGATGTCAATTATTTGCTACATTGATTTTGTTTGTTTGATTCAGACTGTGATGCTTTCTTATGTATTATTGGTTTACTTGATAGGTTATTATAGTTATAATTTGATTAATTTAGTTTGAATATTATTGATTATGTGATTATTTAATTATTTGATTATGTGAGGATTTGATTAATTGTTGATTCCTGGTTTTATTGATATGCTGCTATTGATATTGTTATTGCTTAACTAGTTGCCTGCCTGCCTGCCCACTGCCTGTTATTGCCTAGTTGACTACTGTTGTTACTAATCTAGTTGTCTGCCTACTGCTATTGATCTAATATTACTTTTCAGTTGTGATTTGAGGTGTGAATAATCTTAATTATGGCCTATGTGTGTGTAAAGCTGTGAGTTTGCCAACCTGCCACTACCAATATGCCTCATTGCAATGGCAATAGAATTTGGATATTCTTTCTGATTTCTTCATGTCTATTGTTTGGTCCTATTGATGCAAATAATTTTCAATAATTTTTGATGTGGATATTTGTATGAATGTATTAGCATTGAAAATATCTTGATGCCACTATTGGATATTTGAAAAGTGAAAGTTAAAACTAAGGATGGAAATGTGGCAGGAAATTTTCATTGCCCGTTAGGATTTACCTCGTAAGGGGGTGGAGATTCTCCAAATTCTTTTCTTATTGGAATGAAAATAAAAAATATTTATTTCTCATTAGCCAAACGATGTAGAGACGAGAAGTGTATTCTCCATCATGCGGGGAATCTCATTCTTATCCTCTCTTTCTCTCTCTCTCTCTCTATATATATATATATATATATATTAATTTTTAATTTTCATCACTTATTTATATCGTTGTGTTAAAGAATAATAATTATTTTTTTACCACATACAAATTTTTTATTTAAACTTACATTTGATTCATATTTTGAATTTTTGAATGCAAAAATATTTATGAGATTGTTGGAGTTTTTTGAAAATTTTTACGCTTATTGGATTAAATTTATTTAAGTACTCTCATATTTTTATGTATGCATTATTTTTAATGTTTTATTAAATAATATTGTAGAAAATTTTTAATATATTAGACGTATTTATATTTTAATTATATTTGATTGATATTTTGTGTGTCTAAATTTATTAATATTTACTAATTAAATTTATTCTTATTTTCAACTATTATTTATAAATTTTATACATATAAATAAATTTAATAATACAAAATTTAAGTGAAAAATAAAAATCTTCGTAAATATATAAATCTTTATAAAATAGAAATGAAAACTAAATTGTTCTCGTATATAAGACGGAGATGAAAATGAAATCTCTCGCTAAAGTTGGAGTGAAGATAGGAAATGGCTCCCGGCCCTGCCGTGTTGCGCCTATCCCTAGCTGGAACTTGGAAGTTCCAACTTGAAACATTAAGCTTTTATTTTTATTGTGTAATAAGTATTAAGTGAGAATTTGATTGGAACATTACGCAGTAATGATAGAAATGATAACTTTTGTAATAATTATAATAGCTATTGTATAATTTTCAAAGTATTAATGCATTTTTGAGGTATTTCAACATGATATAGGGTTGTATATGCTATATTTTTTTTATTTTAGCTTACTAAATAACTGAATATATGAAAATTTTCAAATTGGATTGTTCCAAACTGTTAGGATTGAATATTCATATTAAAATATATTGATTCGTTAAAATTTTTTGGTATAAATATTTTCTTCAAATAAGTGAAGACTAATTATTCAATATTTAGATCCATGAAATTTCGGTTTAATATAAAAATTTTCAAACCATCAATTATATTTCAACTGCATTCATCTCTAATTAATTTAATGATATTATAATTATTTTTAAAATTGAGAAGTTGGAATATAAGTTTTAATCAAAATTAAATTTATTAATATAATATTTAAATATAATCTTTTGCATTATGAAGTAATATTTAATCATTAAAATAAACATCGGAAAATTATTTATCTTTTAACATAATCCTAATAACATTTCAATTTTTAATTTTAATTAATAAAGTGAAACAAATTTGCTTATTAATTGGACTATCTAACTAGACTCTAGATAAAAATATATAAGTAATATTATAAGATGATATGAGATCATCGTTTAATTAAATAATTAATAGAGATAAGTTTATAAATAGAATAGTTAAGTACGGGTCCTTGATATTAGGGTCTGAACGTGAAGTTCACGAGGAAGCACGTGGAAGTCTCCGGTGGCTCCGGCGTCAGCATCCGACGGAGTTCCCATCTCTAATATATGTCTTCTTTTTTGTTTTCGTTCAAAATATTTGTCGAACAACAACGTTGTGCTGACTGGGTGTGTGAAACATCTTGATTGGAATTCGGCAATAGTACTATTAAATTGAAGTTTTATTAAAATAGATCTCGTAAAAATAGTTTTGCCATGATCTGATTAAATACAAAATTATTGAGTTATTAATTATAATATAATTTAAGAATTAAAAATATTAATTTTAAAAATCAAAATATTTATTAAAATAAATTTCAAAACATATTGTTATAATTAACTCTTGATAATTAAGAGAAAAAGTTATATTATTTTACTCATAATAAATCTATTAAATGAAAGATTATAGGTTTTTTTTTTTTTAAATAATCAGCATGTTCAATCTCAATTTCTTAAAGACATGTGGGTGTTTGCATTTTAATTTAAAGATTCAAAAGCAATTTTTATTGTAGTGTAATGAGTTTTTAATTTTAAATAGAAAAATAAAAATATTTAGTATTTAATTAAAAATAAAATTGAGTATATTTTAAGTAGTTAAAAAGAGTTTATAAAAATTTAAATTGATAAATTTTATTTATAATAGAACTAAAATTTAAAAATCTGGCTTCCAAACACTCTTTATATTGTATTGGTTTGAAGTTTTGGTATAAGATGTAGCACATGGAGGGAAGGAAGCTAAGAAACTCAAAATAATGGCAGGTTTTATTAAATAGAACAAGTTGGTCACTTGCACATAAATCCTCCAATAAGTACAACTTTTCTTGTATTGAATTTTATTTTTAAAAGAGCTTTTCAAAGGAGAATGTAACAATGTTTTTGAATTGGGGTACACATGTACTTAAAATAATTATTTATATTAGTTAATTCTCTTCCAAAGTAGAGTGTGCCATTTATAAAATAATAGTTAACTTGTAATCAATTATAAAGCATTGTAGCACACCAATTTATGTGCAATTTTTTTAAAATATAATAACAATAATAATAATAATTTCTTTTTTAATAATTGCTGTAGATGATAATATTTTTATAATAATAATAATAATCCTCTTCACAATTGCAACAAGGAAGATAAGCATTAGATCATTCACAAAACACAATTAAGTGAATAATGTGTGTGTTTTCTTGTCATGTTAGCTAGGTGGGGATAAACCTTTAGTAAAGACAAATTTTAAATTGGACCTATTATAGAAAATAAAAAGTATAATAATTGTGTTCAACTGGATCATTGGAAATTGAGAGATGTTATTTTTTTGAATGAATAGGTATCTCTTATATATTATTATGATGTAATTAAAAGATAATCAACTCTATTTAATATAAATAAATTTAAATTATAAAATTAAACTTTAATTATTAATGATAAAAGTCTACACTAAGAATCAATACATATTAATTTAAATAATAACGAGATTATTTCCTTTAAATAAGAATTTTACTCCTTATAAATCATTTTCGATTCGAATATAAATCAGTCAAACTTAACAACTTCAATATTATGTGATAAAAAAAAGTCTACCCTAAGATTTATGTACATTCAATTTTCTTATTATATTAAGCTTTTTATTTATTTATTAAAATTAGACTCCAATTAATGCTTGAATTTAAGATTTTTAATTTTACAACAAATTTTTTTAAATTTAATTTTGATGATAATTCAGATTTGAAATCTTTCATTTCTGAAAACGATTCTAGAATTACTAAATCAGAGGTCTTAAATATTGGCTATTAAGATGATTCATATATATAACATTAAACCAAAGAATTATTGATGATTCACAATTAACCTCCAAATAATGCAATATGCAAAAACACCAATTCTTTTTTACAGAAGAAATTATTTTTTTTTAGTATTGGAAGTCTCATACAAGAGAAATTATTTTTTTATTTTTTTGATGTTTAAATTAAATAAGTACAATTAAAGAATTTTTTTTTTTTTGATAAAAAAGAAATTAAATCAGTAACAGAATAGTATAGTTAGTCGTAGAAACATTATGAATTTCTTAATTAATTTTGATTTACTGTTTAGTATAATTGTGAATTAGATATTTAACCAATTTATACTTTGATAATATCTATTAGATATATAATATTTCTTGGAAAAATAAAATATTATCATTTGTGTCCCATGAAGCAGAAGCCTGAAGGAAAGAATGGCTATTTGGGTCCGGAGCTGCATATTCAGTGGCAGCTCTTTAGGCCTGTTTGGACCACACTAGGCCCAAATCTTCACACGCACAGCTAACCCCTTTGCCTCTATTTACGGGTGACATTTGTTTGATTGATTTGAAGATTTTTATTAAATTAAATTAATTTTTTTATTTTAAAAAAATTTCAAATTAAATCAAATTATTATTAGAATCAAATCATTAATTTAATTCTATTTGAATAGTTTTCAAATCAATAATATTTTTTTATAAATTATAATTATTTTATTATAAATTTAAAAAAAATATCGATAAAATATTGATAATAAAATTTTTTAAAAATAATTTAATATTATACAACATAAAATTTATTTTTTTCATTAATTAACACATCTAAAAATTATATTTTTTTATTTAAAAAATTAAATTTTATTTATTTATTTTTAGTAAATTTTCATGGACGATCATTTTTTTTTTAATTTGAAATTAATATTAAGTTTAAAAAATATTGTTATATATAAAATAAAATCAAATATATTTAATTATATATATATATATATATATATATATATATATAATTTTAGTTTGATTCGATTTGAAATAGAAAAAAAAGCTCAATGCAAATTAAATAAAACTTACAATTTATTTTATTTTTAAAAAATCAATACAAATCAAATAAATTATAAAATCATCGATTTTGATTTGATTTAATCAGTTTGATCGATTTGGTTTATACTCTTATTTCTATTTTTTTTTTCATTTTTATACTAGAAAAAAAAAATTTTAATGGAGGAAAATAATACTTGGTTTAGATTACAAGATAACTTTTTCATTTTAAAGATTCTCTCAAATTAACTTTTTCCCTTTTAATAATTCTCATCAAATAAGGGATTTAAACCTATTAAATTAACTTATATTTTTTATTGGTTTTATTAAAATTATTTAATAACTAACAAAAAGAAAAAAAAGAATATACTATATATATATATTAAAGTTGGAGCATAGAAATAGTATTAAAACTATGCTCACTATTTGATTTATTTTTTAAAAATTTTAAAAAAATTAAAAATAAATATTAAGTAATTAATAAAAAAAAAAATTTAAGAAGAGAATTGCAAATCTAGGATATGAAACCCCAACTAGATCATGAAGCACTAAATTGCCAATCCCTAATGAAGGCTCATCAAAAATATGTAAACCCAAACTAAGAGAACTTCCCAAATGTGCAAGTCCAATCAGCAGCATGATTCTCTTCTCTATAAATATGGTAGATGCACACCTCCCAGTCTATGGCAAGCAAATTCCTTGTACCATGAAGAAAAACATGAAGATGATTAACTGCTCTAGACTCTCCTGCCAACAGCTGCACCACAGCCTGGTTATCCACTTCCAACATCACCCTGCAAAACCCTTTATTCCATGCCAATTGCAGACTCAATAATGCTCCCCATAACTCTGCTGTCAAAATCAATCATGACCCCAAGTTAGCAGCAAAACCACCAAAATGCTCCAGTAGAAGAGCGAATAATACCTCCTATTGACGCAAGTCCTTTGGCTGAAAGAAGAGAGCCATCCGTATTAATCTTACGCCACCCATTCAAAAGACGGCTCCATCCAATCATTCGGAGAGACTTAGGAGGACCAGTAACTTATACCGAAGCTACTACATCAGTAGCATGAAAAATATTTGAAGCAAAAAAGAAGAAAGAATTATATTGCTAAGGCCCCCATTAAAATGAAATTTATCTTCAAAAATTCTCTTATTCCTCCAATTCCATAGAAACCAACAAGTCACTCCAAAAACAATATGCCAAGGAATACTTTGAATTTGGGTTTGATATAAATGAGAATACCAAGGAACTAGTCCTCAAAGGGGATATTGAAGAAAGCCATGCAATCAAAATTCTCTGGCCCTAGACAACTCTAAACCTGCCTCGCCAAAGAGCAATGTCGAAGCACATGATCCATATTCTCTATCTGGGATAAACACATACTGCAACTTTGGTCCATAGTAAGATGAGGACGAGTTCGCTCCACATTTGTAAGAAGCTGCTGATTCAAAACTAGCCACAAAATGACTAATTCTCTGTGGACCATTCCAATAGAGATTCCAACGTTTGCTAGAATTAACAGGCACTCGCACTGCCAAAACTACCAATAACTGAAAAGTCCAGTTAGCTTGTATAATTTTGGATGTGCTAAACTCAAAATCTAATTATTGAAATTATATATATATATATATATATATATATATATATACTGAGTCAATTGGATCACTACTCTCAAGCGATTAGATCAAGACACTTGCAGGTTTATGATGAGAACCGGTTGATTGAATTGAATTGAAAGTCCTTCACCATGCGAAAATTAAAATCTCAATCTAAATTATAATAGAATAAGAGTACAATTTATTTTTTCTCTCTTATACCATATTAGTAAATGTTGAGAGTTTATATAATTTTAACAATACTAACCTCATGAAGTTAGTTATTGATGTTAAAAAACCCAATTATATATATATATGTTCAATTAACATTTTCTATTTAATTTATGTGAAATTTATATTTTAACAAGTCCCAATTTAAACAATCCAGTAAGAAGCAAGGTGTCCCATGATTTTTGAATTTTTTATAATAAATTATTATTTAATTTTTAAGTTTAGACGAAATTAATAAAATAATTTATTTATTTTGAAAAACTAATTCTTTAATCACTCATAAAGTATTATTTAATTCTTTTTTTTTTTCACTTTCTTTCTAAGGAAATTATATATATTTTCTATATGTAGGATTTAAAGAATAGTTATTCTTCCATTAAGTCATTTTATTGAAAATAACATAATATGGATGGAATTAACAATAGAAAGAAATTTTTCTTTTTGTATTCTTAAAAATACGATTTTTTCTTTCTTTTTAATTTTAATTTTATTTTATAAAAAAGAAACAAATATATTCCTTCACTTTGGCAAACAAAATATTCCTGGTAAGTTCATTTATGTATTTGAATGGTTAATTTGGCCCAACAAAATATTGGATCTATGAATACAGTCACCTCATACGCCTAAAGCCCATTTAAGATACAATATGAGGGGGCTATTGTCGAGTGCGTTTTAGGCTTTAAGAAACAAAATTGAAAGAATTTAAATACAATTCCTGTTTGAGCATACAATATTAGAGTGGAGTAATTTTTAGAGAATAGGCATTATGTTTATCTTTAAAAGTACATCAAATTTAATATTTTTTAAGATATAATCATTATTAAAACCTGTAATTTTGATTTTCCTGAATCCTATATGAATTAAAAAATAATTAATAAATTACAATTTAGTCTCTAAAATTATATTTATTTATAAAAAATATTTTTTAAAATTAAATATATAAAAATAAAATAAAATAATAACTAAATAAAAATTAATTATTTTATTTAATTAAAATTAAAATAAATATTTTTTAATTTAAAATTACTTTTTATTAAATTAAAATAATTAATTTTTATTTAACTAGTTACTTTTCTAAAATTAAAATAAATAAAATTATTTTTTTAATTATTTAATTTATTTTCTAATTTTATATATTTAGAAATTATTTTTATATATTTAATTAAAAATATTTTTCATTCAATATATATATATATATACGAGACGTTTTTAGTCATTGTATTAAAATTTAATAGAAAAATAGAAAAAAATAGATAAACGACTAAGTTTATTGACAGAATTAAAATATAAAAACTAACTGTACTTATTTTTTTAAATATTTTCATCCTTAAATATCATTTATTCTTTATATATATATATATATATATATATATATATATATATATATATATATATATATATATATATATATATATATATATTTTGTATATATTTATATTAAAAAAAAAT
>CANXYC010866429.1:0-10736 GCA_948193065.1 Aleurites moluccanus | reverse complement strand
ATGCCTTAAAATATGATAATCTAGAGATTTAATGCATTAATTTTGAGTATTAATGCATTAGAAAATAAATGGAACTAATCTGAGAAGAATTAAAGAAGAACGAATAGAAGAAGAAAGAAAACTGTGAAGAAAATTGCTACTAGGCACTTGGTTAAATAGGCTACTGCCCAAAATTTCGCTCGCCAACCCACCTCAGCAATGCCACCTCGCATAAGCCATCTCGCAATTCCCACTTCGCCAATATGCTCTGGCAATGCTACTTCGCATAGGCCACTTCGCTAATCCCACTTCGCATATCCAATTCGCATATGCCACCTCGCATATGTTGCCTCGCCAAACTCTCCTCATAAACTCCTCTTCGCATATGCCACCTCGGTAATACCTCTTCTCCACTCGCTTCACCTATCTCTCTCTTTGCATATTCCACCTTGGCAATGCCTCTTCGCCAACTCGCTTCGCCTATCTCTCTCTTCGCATATGCCACCTCGGCAATGCCTCTTCGCATAATGGCACCTCGCTTATTCCTCTTCGCCAAATTCCTCTTCGTCTAACTCCACTTCGCATATGCCACCTCGCATATTTCTATTTGGCAATTTCCACCTCGGTAATCTCACTTCACCTCTTCGCTTGCTGGCATTGCTGGCTCGCAAATGCCACCTCGCATTTTGCTGGCTCGCAAACACTAATCTCTGTCGAGCTGAAACCCTTCCTCAACAACTTATATTTAATTAGCTCGCAAATGAGCTACAAACATCCAAACTCCCTGATTCTTTTTTTCACTTAACATATACATTCAAGGGTTCAACATATCCAAAATTCAAATCACAAATATAACTACACAGCCTATGGTGACTCTCTAAAGTTTACCCTAACTTACTGCCTAAAATCCATCCGAACATACCTGAGAAATTCTACTATCTACTGAGTTATACTTATCCAAATCTCCTGAAATTTTACAGCCAAAAACAAAATACATAAAAGAACATTCTTATGTTTACACTTTTGGCTCAAATAGTCTCAATCATTCCCAGAAAATTCAAACATTCACAGATTTCCTTCAGAGAATAATGAACCAGACAGATTCTGATCAAGGAGACATAACTCTTCACATACATAGAATTTTACAGAACCATTTTACATAATTAAATATGAGATATACACCTACAACTTTTATATTTTACACTTTACCAAATTATTTCTTTAAAATCATGTAATCAGCCTCACAAAACTTACCCTACAACCAGAAATTTTTGCATCTCCTCAAAACATTCATATCTTCAATTAATTAAATTCATCAAACATACAATTAATTAAAATAGCCCAAAAATGATAGATATTATATAAATGATTCTTTTTCTTCTTTTTTTCTTTCCCAAAACAGATTAACATAATCTCCGTCAACTTCCTTTCTTCACTCTTCTTCCTCTCATCAATTTCTTATTCAGTTTTGGTTGATTTCTTTGGAAGGGTTAAGATGATATTTTTGGTTATTTTCTTTTTATAAGGTTCGGCCAACTCCTTTTCCCATAGTCAATCTCTTCATCGTTTTATATACTCCAAAAGCCAACTTGAAAAAAATGAAGATAAAAGTAGAATTTTCTATATTGTGGCCAAATGTCAAATTCTTATGTAAGTCATATAAATATCTTTAAACAATTTTCCTTTATCTTCAAAAGCTTGGTTGTCCACTCATACAAGAATTCTCCAGAATTTGTTTAGGTCTAAATGGGTGGGTCCCACAAATTTATTTAATTGTACTTTGACCCAAAAATTTTCTTAATTGCATTTTGACTCCGAAATTTTCTGTAATTTATTTTATATATTCTATTTAAATTCAACCTCAATTGTGGGGAGTGAAATATTTTATTTTAGGTTATTCTATCATTTAAAAATAGTTCTGAGTCAATTCTGAATCCTAGATTGTAGATTTACAAAATTGCCCCCAAAGTTGCCATAAATTATAATTTTACCGTTATTCTTATTTTCAGTATTCCAAAATATTTTTCAACTCTTTCTTTTTGCCATAATTTCACATAAAATTAACTAACTTAATCCCCCCAGGTATGGGTCGGAAACTCTTAAATTAGTCGAACTGTTATTTCCCCAGCAGTGTAATTAACACCGGTATTTTCCGGAACAATATCTCAAAAGTATCCCGATTGAGACTCAAAAATTCTTAAGTATTACACTCTACCATTCTCTGTATATTTCAATAATCTATTGAGTCTATTCATATTTCAATCAATACTTCATCAATTACTATGATTCAATATGTCTATATATGGTCTACTGTTCTATCTCACCATCTACTGTTCTGCTTATTGAGGTATTACATAAATATTGTTGTCTATATTTTTTTTAATAAATATTATTTTAAAAACTATATTTAATAAATATGTTTTTTTTTTTACATAAGAAAATATCATAATACAATTTTTCATTTTTACATGTTATAAAATAAATTTTTTTAATTTTTATATTATGTTTGATTATTAATTTAGAAGCAAACTTTTTTCTTATTATAAAAAATGTTAATTAATCAAATAAAAAATATGAAAATGTTAATATTTCTTAATATATTTTGAAAATAATATAATAATGTTAAAAATATTTTTTGATTATTTATTTATTATTTTAATCCTATAATTTATTTAATTTTAAAAAATATATATGATTTATTAAGATATTTTAGTAAAGAATATTTAAAAAATATTTTCAAAGGGCAAAATTTAAAATTTTTTCTTAAAATAAAATGTTAGTAGGATTATAATTTAAAATTTAATTTGGTAAATCATCTTTCTTATTAAAAATTAACAATAAATATTTTCTCAAGAATAAAACAATCAAAAAAAAATTTTAAAATTAAAAAGTAATTTTTTTTATAAGATGTAAAAATGAAAATTTTATTTTAATTTCTATAAAAAAAAAACTTTATATTTAACAAATATACTTTAAAAAATATATGTATAAATATCAATTTTATGCTATAAAAAATATAAATAAAAAAATAAAAGGTAAAGTACAAAAAAGTACCATGTGCTTTGGGTCATTTCATTTTGGGTTCTATGAAATTTTTTTTTGACAAAACAAGAATTATGGTTTATTCCGTTAGCATTTTAGGGTTTAGGTGACTAACGCATTAGTTAATACTGACGTGGCATAGTTAATACTTCCATCCTATTGTTGGATTATATGTTGATTTGACAGAGCTACTTTACCGAGGGGGTAGTGAGTAAATACTGTCAGTATTGTGCACAATGTTTATCATGGACCCTAGCTGGGAAGGGTAATTATCCTAGCCATAAGGATTGGCCTGCCTTATGTATATTACATGAGATTTATATATGATTATATGTGTCAATGCCCATTTTCTGTCTTATCCATATGATTTGTATATTGATTGCCCTGTTTATTGGATACAGTTTATTATTGATACCTGATTTTCTTCCTTCTGTAATTGGTGTGCAACCTGTTAACTATTATTTGTTTATCTGTACTTCATACTGATTATCTCACCTTTATCCATGATATGATGTATATTAAATTCATTGAGTATTTTTATATTCATTCTGCAGTTGTTTAACATTTTTCAAGTGAGGAGTAGTGAGCAGGTTCCAGAATCCTTTTCTCTATGGAACCAACTAAATATTTTGGTAGTGTAATTATTTAACCTCAATCTTATATATTATTATTCTAGTAGCTCTATGGATATATAAATGGATATAGATAGATTGTATATATGAATGAGTAATGTTATATAGAGGTTAATTATGATTATGACATGTGTGATTAATGATTACAGTGACAGAATTACAGAATGACAGATTGTAGAGTATAGAATACAAAATGGTAAATTATTAATTGGGTAATTATAAGATGGTAATTGAATATGTATTTGGATTCTATAGGTATCGGTCGCCTCTAATAGTTCCTGCATCCTAGGACCGTGACAGAGGTGGCATCAAAGCATAAGTTTATATGAATAGTAATTAGATATAATGTTAATAGGATATAAGTAAACCATAGAGCTTAGGAATTCTTGTTTCGTCATATTTTTCGTATATTTTGCGATATCGTACTATATTGAATTGTTATATGTTTTTTGTAGTGATCAAGATGTCAGAGAGACAACGGGAACATAATACAGAGCCAGAACATGACAGAGACAGAGAGATTAGCAGAGAGGCAGAGGTAGCCTCTAATGAGTCATTGGTCAGGGAGGAGACAGAAGAACCTTCCCATTCCCGACGAAGGACAGAGGATATCAGAGTTAGTGATGATCCCTAGAGAGTAGAAATTAACCAGGGAATGTTAGAATTACACAGAGAAATATAGGAATTGAGGTGGGAAAGACAGGTAATGCCGCCACCAGCACCACCAACAATGCCACCCCCTGCTGCACCAGCTGTTCTAGCTCCAGTACCGCCAATAATTGTTCCTGGAGAACCTATTGTCCAAGAGGGCCACCAGGTTATAGATGTAGGCAGGGTCAGTATGTTTAATTTTCTGAAGTTGAATTTGCCAGAGTGGAGACAAAGGAGAGGCTCCCATTGATTTCTTAGAGCAGATTGAGAAGGTAGTGAGGAGGCTACCTTGTTATGATACTAGAGTTGTTGAGTTAGTTGGTCTATTATTGAAAGGGAAAGCGTGGACCTGGTTTGCTAGACACATGGAGCCACAGATATACAGTGATCATTCTCCTACTTGGGCTCAATTCAGACAAGCCCTACTAGATGAGTTTCTTATAGAAAGGGTGAAAACTAGAAATATTATATAGTTTGAGCAGCTAGAGCAGGGTAACAAAAGTATGGAGGAGTATGCAGATAAATTTATTCGGCTGAGCAAATATGCCACTAGGATAACACCTATAGAAGCTGATCTTATCAGTCGATTCAGAAGAGGACAACATGCATCATTGCATAATGCTCTGTTATCTACATAATTCACTTCTCTGACGACAATTATTGATAAAGCTAATCAAATGGAAGAGAAGTATAAGTCAGAAAAGGCAAAGAGGGAACATAAAAGAAAAGGGGGATCCAATCTTCAAAGTAAAAGAGGAGAGGGAAGTTCATAGCAGAAACAAATAGAAACAGAATCTAGAATGGAATAGAGACCTCAATCTGGTAGTCAAAGGAGGAGGAGTCAGAGTAGGGGTGCTCCAGCACAGTCAGCTTTTGGTTCTTCTCAGGGTTCATCCAGACCCATGACACAGATACCCAATGTGCCTGTTTGTGGTTTCTGTGGTAAGAGGCATGGTGGGGAATGTAGACGGCAGTCTGGTGCCTATCTTAAATGTGGTCAACTTAGGGCATTTTATTAAGAATTGTCCGATGTGGAGTGAGCAGTAGCCTATTGCAGCAGTATCACAGCCGACAATACAAATGAGTCAAAATGATAACAAAGAGATTTCAAACAGAGGCAGAGGCAGAGGGCAAATTCAGAGCAGCAGTCAGGCTCCCACAAAGAGAGGACAAGGGCGAGTTTTTGCAGTAAATACACAAGAAGCCCAAAGAGCAGACAACACAGTGACAAGTATGGTCTTAATTCAGAATGAAATAACACAAGTATTATTTGATTCGGGTACCACACATTCATTTGTATCACCTATGTTTGCACCTAAATTGAAAATGGAGAGGCAACGAATGACCATTCCATTAGAGATCATCACACTTATGGGGGAGAGTGTAGAAGTAAAATATTATTACCCGGTTGTAAGGTAGAAATTGGGAATAATGTTCTGCTTGCTAATTTGGTAAAATTGCATGTGCTTGAGCTTGATGTTATATTGGGAATGGATTGGTTAACAGCTCATGATGCAACAATTGACTGTTATGATAAAAAGATTAAATTCCAGCTGGAAGGGCAAGCAGAATTTGAATACCAGGGTGATAGATGTGAAACTAGTATCCATCTTATTTCAGCTATCGGCTAAAAAGATGTTAAGGAAGGGTTATTCTGCTTTCTTGGCACATGTGGTAGATGTTCAAAAGGCTTCAACGGGAGTTGATCAGATCCCTGTTGTCAGAGAAGTTCCTAATGTTTTCCAGAAGATTTGCTAGGACTACCCCTAGACAGGGAAATTGAGTTTGAGATTGAGGTGTATCTTGGCACTGACTCTATATCCATTCCTCCCTACATAATGGCACCTATGTAATTGAGGAATTTGAAGGTACAATTACAAGAATTATTGGATAAGAGATTTATCAGACCAATAGTTCTCCTTGGGGTGCTCCGGTGTTATTTGTTAAAAAGAAAGATGGCTCATTGTGGATGTGTATCGATTATCGGCAGCTGAATAAAGTGATTGTTAAGAACAAGTATCCTCTGCCACAGATTGATGACTTATTTGATCAGTTGCAGGGTGCCAATCACTTCTGCAAGATTGATTTGAGATCTGGGTATCATCAGTTACAAATTAAGAAAGAATATGTACCTAAGACTGCTTTTAGAACATGGTATGGACACCATGAATTCTTGGTGTTGCCTTTAGGGTTGACTAATGCACCGGCAACATTTATGAATATTGAATATATAATGATTTTGATGATATAATTTAAACCAAAAAAAAGTATTAATTGCATAATATATTACAAATGATCCTTTAACTTTTGTTTAAGTGTTTATTTATAAATAGGATTCACGCCCGTGAATATGTTTAATGCCCGTAAACGAAATCAAGTCAAAATATAAAATTTACTCAGAAAGAATCTTCAAGCCTATGAAAAGTTCTTCATGCTTCTGAAAGAGTTTCATGTCCATGATAATAATTCATGCCCATGATTGATTTAAGAATGGATTTGGCTCAGAGACACAGAAAGATTTTTCAAGCCCGTGAAAAATTACTCATGTTCGTGAACTACTTTTATGCTAGTGCTTATTTTTCACGCCTGAGAATGATTTGAAATTTTGAAAATGGCGCGGAAGATTTCAAGGCCGTGATGTTTGGTTCAAGCCCTCTTCATGACTGTGAGTACTTGTCACACTAGTGAATCGGTGGTTATCTATCAATGTCACGTCTGATCTGTTTTAAATATAGCCATTGAAAAAAGATTTGTAGGCAAAATGTTGCATTAAATACAACCATAACGGTCACATTTATTATCCATTCATTAAAGACTATAAATATATGAAGATTTGAAGTTCAAACAACAAAAGAAGCACATATCTTAAGAGAAATCAAATTGTTGTAGTTCATACTCTGTTTTTCAAATTTTCTGAACTCTTTGAGCTTTATTTCTTTATTCTTAGAGTTCTTACTAGCTTTTGCTAGTCTTAGCTATTCATACTTCATTGTATATTTGAATAGCCTTGTATAAGTATAGAAATACTTAGAAATCTCTATCGAGAGTTAAAATATGAGTTGTAACTCAGTGTGTATAGGGTGAAATCCCTGAAAATCTATTATATTTGATTTGGGTGGTGCACCCAATTCTAGTGGAACCTCAATATCAGGTTTATATTGAGAGAAGTGAACATAAGAGAAGGAATTTGGCTCTAAACAACTATAAATTGGTTGAGCTCTCTTAACCTTTCTCCTTTATTATCTCTTGCTATTTGAAATTAATTTACCTATTGCTTTTTAGTTGTGTATTTTCTTCTAGTTTTTTTAAACTCATATTAACCCCCCCCCCCCCCCCTCCTCTTGGAGTATTGTCATATTAGTATTCACAATTGGTATCAGAGCTTGTGCTCTGGTTTATATAAAATCAAATGATTTTTAGAGCTTACAATCTTATTTCTATGGCAGTAAACACAATATTTGAGGAAGGCGAATGCAGCACTAGACCACCTTTGTTCAAAGGAGTAAACTACAATTTATGGAGGGTGAGGATGAGAATCCACATTCAATCAAAAGGACATGAACTTTAGGAAACTATTGAAAATGGACCTTTCATCCCAATGAGAGATGATTTAGTCACTCTAAAGAGTTCAATAGAATACACAAGTGAAGACAAGAGGAAAATGACTTACAATGACAAGGCCATAGATCTATTATTCTGTGCACTTGATGCTACAGAATTTAATAGAGTATCAGCTTGTGAAACAGCAAGAAAAATCTGGAGTACGCTTAAAGTCACTCACGAAGGGACTAATCAAGTCAAGGATACAAAAGTTAACATACTTCTCACAGAATTCAAAAATTTCAAAATGAAGACTGATGAGAAGATTGTTGAAATGTACAAAAGATTCACAACTATTGTGAATGACTTGAAGGGACTAGATAAAACTTTCACTCAAAAGAAATTGATTACTAAGCTTTCGAGGTCTCTACCGGCAAGGTTCGATTCCAAGGTAGACGCAATTGAAGAATCAAAGAATATAAATTCTTTGACTCTTGAAGACTTGGTTGGCAATCTTATGACCTTCGAATTAAAGCTTTAAAATGGAGAAGCCTCAAGAGAAGAAGAAGATAAACCAACAAAGAAAGAGAAAGGAATTACCTTAAAATAAAGTCAATTATGTGATAGAGGATATAAAGTTATTTTTGAATCTCTTGCATGTAAAATAGTAGACATCAAAACGAATAAGATAGCTTTCATAGGTTATCGCTAAGGCAATGTATATTATATGGACCTAAATAATGCATCTCATGTAAATCTTTGTTTATTTGCATCTAAAAATGAAGACACATCCTTATGGTATAGAAGACTTGGACATGCTAGTTTGGATGTAATTTCAAAACTTTCTAAAAGAGATTTAGTCAAAGGTTTGCCAAAATTAATTTACAAAAGGGAAAGTTTTTGTAATGCATTTGCTAAAGGAAAACACTCTAGAAGTTATTTTAAACTAAAAAAAATGTTGTTTCAACTTCTAGACCTTTATAACTTTTGCATATTGATCTTTTTGGTCCAACTAGAACTGCAAACCTTGGTGGAAAGCATTATTTGTCTTGTTTGTGTTGATGACTATTCTAGATTCACTTGGCTACTTTTTATTGCTCATAAACATGATGCATTTCATGCTTTAATCCCTCTTTTAAAATCTTTACAAACTCAAAAATGATATGCTATTTCTAGTATTATGAGTGATCATAGAAAAGAGTTTGAAAATTCAGATTTTGAAAACTATTTTAAAAAGCATGACATATCTCATAACTTTTCAGCTCCTAGGACTCCTCAACAAAATGGTGTTGTTGAAAGGAAGAATAAGTCTTTAGTTGAAATGGCAAGAATAATGCTTTGTGAAAACAACTTGCCTAAATACTTTTGGACTAAAGCTGTTAGCACTTTTTGTTACATTTTACATAGAGCAATGATTAGGCCAATCCTTAAAAAAGACCTCATATGAGTTGTGGAAAGGAAGAAGGCCTAATGGTGTATACTTTCATTCATTTGGGTGTAAATGCTTTGTTCTGAATAATGGCAAGGATAACTTGGGAAAATTAGATACCAAATCAGATGAAGCTATATTTCATGGATATTTTATGCATTCCAAAGCCTATCGGGTCTTCAATAAAAGAACTCTTTTCATTGAAGAATCCATACACATTATGCTTGATGAGTTTTCTTCTAAAAATGTTGACAGGAAAAATGAAGACAAAAGCATAGAAGAAATGATGGAAGACTTATCCTTAAAGAAACATGATGAGCATAGCATGGATTTTGGCAAGGACTCCAAAGAAAATGGATTTTGGCAATTGACTTAATTGAGTCCACACATCAACATAAAGAACCACATCATCCAAGAGTGAGAAATGAGGTTAAGGACACACAAATTATCACTTCAAGGAGTGAGGACAAGGTCAAAAGTCCATAACACTTGTGAGTTTGTTGCCCTCTCACAAGTTGAGCCAAAGAACATCAAGGATGCACTTGAAGATGATCAATGGATAATGGCCATGCAAGAAGAGCTAAATCAATTTGAAAGAAGCAAGGTTTGGACATTAGTTCCTATACTTCAAGATCATCCGGTGATTGGTACAAAATGGGTATTTCATAACAAATTAGATGAATCCGGAATAGTGGTAAGAAATAAAGTAAGGCTAGTTGCTCAAGGATACTCTCAAGAGAAAGGTATTGACTTCGATGAAACTTATGCTCCTATAGCTAGATTAGAAGCAATTAGAATTCTACTTACTTATGCATACTACAAAAATTTTAAATTGTTTCAAATGGATGTTAAAAGTGCATTTTTAAATGATTTTATTCAAGAGGAAGTGTATGTTGAACAACCTCTTGGTTTTGAGCATGAAAAATTTCCAAACCATGTTTTTAAATTATCTAAAGCATTGAATGATTTAAAACAAGCTCCAAGAGCTTGGTATGAGAGGTTGAGCAATTTTCTCCTTGAAAATAGTTTTTCTAAAGGAAAAGTTGATACAACTCTTTTTATTAAGCATGGGAAGTAAGACATTTTAATTGTTTAAATATATGTTGATGTCATTTTCGATGCTACTAATCGATTAAGAGCAATCTAAGAGTCATACCTAAGAGGAATCAATCATACCTAATTCCCTCCTCATGAAATAAAATGCTTCTTTGTCACAGCTCAACTTAGGAGCCATGACGGTCCTAGGGTACGGGTGATGCTTATGCTACCAATACCACGAAGGACCCATAAATAAAACTATATGGCATGCATACACAAATAAGCTTAATAAAGCTTAAGCAATACAAATAAAAACGGGCAGCATCTCCTCTATTTAAGGAGCATGCCCTGGCTAAAAACATATAACAAACACTTTTATAATCAATCTCATCCAACTCAAAACAACAGATCCCTCTGGATCTCCA